>JAFVLL020003184.1:21969-62287 GCA_021397915.2 Tor tambroides | reverse complement strand
GCTGAGTTTTTTCCGCCCCAGGTCAAGGAGTGAAGTGGAGTGGAGTCAGCACAGCCATGGCGCTGTGATTTAAGGCCTGTGCTTCAACAGTAAATCGATCTGAGTGGAAGAGCCTGAGTGGCCAGCAGCAGAGAAGCAAATCCAGCAAGGTATCCCTCAGCTCCCAGGGACCACATTGCACTTTCTGACAGGATAGGCGTAGCGCTGCCAAAAGCCTCTGCAAGCTCATGCAATCCCTAAAGTAAATCACTACAGAGCATGTCTACAGAAAAGTCTGTGCTGTGATATAATGGATAACAATTATTTGCTTTCCTGTGCAACATGTAACTTTGCCAGAGTCATTTTTTTTACTCAAGCATTTAAAATGGACAGCTGAACCACCTGAGCCTGTTTAAAGATTTTTTTTTTAATAAACTATAAATATTATATAACATTTTAAACAATATAAACTGCTTTAAGTAAATGTAAATGTATTTATAATGTCTACTTTTTATTTATTATTTTAATCATTGTGAGCAGCATAATTATACAGTGCCTTTTCAGGAAATCAGTGTCAAGCACCAAAAGAAGCACCATAAAATTTGTCAGTGCAACTTGTGTATTATATAGAGTCAATGCAACTTCTGCACAATACAGACTTATGGTGCTTTTTGTCATATGGAATACTTGTTGTCCTTTGTGGATGATCTGAGAGAGCTAATGAGAGAGTAGTAGCCTATATTTTCAATAGGCTTATAGCCACCGAATGTTTGCTCTGTGATTAATGGTCTTTTACCTTTTTCATGAGCCAATTCATCTCTCTTCTAACTGTCAAGGTAACTTTTAAATCTAAGCTGAGAACAGCTTTAAGTGCCATTGCTGAAGGATATTTCACTCTCTACTGCGAAAGATAGCTAATGGCACTTTACAGATAACAGGACACAAGTGATCTGCAAAAGCTATTAGCATTAGCATTAAGAGGGATTACATCATATACGTCTTTGTATTCACCTCCGTTGATCTTTGCGTCATGTCCGACAACAGAGTTTAAGTATTTTCCAAACATGGTGAAGTCCTGGTCCTGTGCTATAAATACTGTAGATGCCCATGGATTAGATTAGGGGTAGGCAACGTCAGTTCTGGAGTGCCGATGTCCTGCAGAGTTTAGCTCCAACCCTGAAAAAAAAAACTCACCTGCCTGTAGCCCTAGTAATTCTGAATACCTTGATAAGCTTCAGGTGTGTTTGATTAGGGTTGGAGCTAAACTCTACAGGACAGTGGCACTCCAGGATCGACGTTGCCTATTAGATTTTACGGCAGCACGAGCAGAAATAAACTGTAGGCGTTCTGAGTTGAACTGACATGCAAATTACAGAGTCATTACTTTTACACAGTAATGAAATGCTTGGCTGGACCATTAACACCTCATGACTTAAACTAAAGTCATATCTTAATGTTTATACAGTGGTGTAATTGTGCAGTTCTATTGGGTTTTTCCTATGTCTGGTACAACATCTATAATATCATGAAATTTATATATGTGCTGCTTGCAAGCAAATTATTGTGTCAGAAAACAAGGTTCATATTGACTGGTCATCGACTTGGAACTAGGTGATGTAGTCATGGCATCTGCCAGCTTACTCAGCCATACTAAACAAATAAACCTTGACCCCTTGGTCACAAAACTATTTTCACATCTAATTACTCAGCTGTAAAAGATCTGTAGGTGTAGTATACTTTATACTGGCACATTGTCCAGGAACATTACACTATGACATTTTTGGTTGTCTGAAAGATGGCTAATTAATACTTTTATTAAACAAGGATGCATTCAATTATTCGAAAGTGACAGTAAAACATATTGTTTAACCCATGTATTTAAAAATGATTGGCTTTATTCTAATTAGTGTCAAATGAATTGTTAAAAATGGAATAAAACTTAGACATTATCTGGGGATGTTGTTTTGGTCTTGTTTATAATTGCTCTATTTTGGAGTAGCATGCCAGGGATGACAGAGTCCGGTTTGATGAAATGCTGACCTGACCGTTGTCCTTGCCATTCTGATGTATCATCATCACCTGGCTCAACAGCACCGTTGAACAAATGAGAACAAATGGAAAGATTATAGGGGAGTGAGGGAGGTGAGTTGTCAGTAAAATACAATGAGCTGATATGTCAGAATGTACAAAAATAACGCACCGTAATGGACACACACACACATGCCGGGGGCCTCATTTCCATTTCCTTATGTTTCTTTTTGCTTTATTTTCATCTGGCTCTCCCAAAATAATGTGATGTCTATATAAAGGGATAGTTCACCCAAAAATAAAAATTCTGTGATCATTTGCGCACCCTCCTGTCATTCCAAACCTGTATGAATTTCTTGAAGATATTTTGAAAGGCGTCTCTGTGCTTTTTTCATCAATACAATTAAAGTTAATGATGTCCAACATGAACAAAATCAGTTGAACAATTCTTCAAAATGTGTTCTTTGGTAACACTTTATAAAGACCGGTTCTCACTATTAACTAGTTGCTTATTAGCATGCATATTACTAGCATATTGGCTATTTAGTACTTACAAAGCATATATTTTATACATCCCTATTCCTACCCAATACCTACACTTAACAATACCTTACTAAGCAGTAATTAGGAGTTTATTGAGGCAAAAGTCAATAGTTAACAGTTAATTAATAGCAAGAATTGGACCTTAAAATAAACTGTTTCCTATTCTTTTGTCTTTTGCAGGAGAAAGAAAATGCATAAAGGTTTAAATGACATGAGGGTATATGTAAATAATGCAAATAACGGAACTTTCATTTTTGAGTGAATTATTCCTTTAAAGGGGTCTCAGTTTGGTTCTTTTAAAGAGAACTCAAGTGTGACAATAGCCTTGGTCAAATCTATTTTTTCTTTGAAAAATGTCACAGTATCAAATGTCAGACCATGGCAAAAGATCAAACAGGGCTTTAGTCCAAAGACCTTCCAGAGATGGATACGCTGTGTATGGTATCGCAAGCCTGCAGAGGGGAGATGTTTATTTTCCTGAAAACTAGCCGGCCAACATCAATAGCAAAAATTAACATGAACAACGTGGTGCAATCTTTTTTATCAGTGTCGTCATGCAGTATGTTTTTCATACATCAATTAGGGCCTGAGATATCAGTCTGTGTCCTTGTGTTCCTTTGAATGGATTAATGACTTCTTTTCATTTATTATCTACAGGTAAGGGCCTTTGAAACGATGGATGCATTGTTAGCCCAGCCATTATTAACGCCTAGGCTCCAGCTTGGTCTGCATGATGAAAGAGAGCAAAATGAATGTGATGGTAATAGACATAGAGCCACAGCTGTGGGACTGAGGGCCCCTCTTTGTAGCTGAGCTTCTATTTCAGTTTGAATGATTGAACTTCGATAGCCGAGAGCACCTCTTTTCACCTTTTGTCTGTCAGACATTAGCTGGGTATCGTTTAGACTGGAGTGATCATAGCATAGAATTGTGCTTGAAATGAAATTCCAGCACAAAGCAGTTTTAATGATTAAGAAGCAGTTCTTAAATGATATTCCCATTTCACAATTTATTGCTTACCACCCTACATACTAGAAAGTTTTCAATGTCAGGTTTATTGTACACATTGTTCCCATACAAAATGAAATCTAGGCACTAGACACAAGAACATGCACGTATTGTGTATTGTTAGCTGCATTTTAAATAAATCCTTTGTGAAAGAAAATCAATTAAGTAAAATGTCTGAACAACATGGACACATTAAATCTTGGACAGTGAGGCTTAATGTTTTTGCACTAAATCTGGCACTCAGTTACAAATGAATGCACAACACTAGATGTTTCAAATCTGAGCTTGAGTTAATGAGACGCAGCTAAGCCTAGAATCCTTCGAAAATAGTTTGATTGCGAAGCTAACTGATTTTTACAAATAAGCAAACATCTTGGTAAAATGCTGACAGGCTAATTAAATATCCCAGTAATGTGTAATCTGACCACAGATTTTATCCAGTCTAACTGAATCAGTCCTAAATCATAATGGTAGGAGTCAGTTCCTCTTCTAACATGAAGGGCACTTTGTCCTAGTCATGCTTTTTTCTGGTCTCACTCACCATCAAGGCATCTCACTAGATCACTGATCATCTCAAGTACTGTCACCAGCAGATGCTGCACATAAATGAGGTTGAAATACTACACTTTAAAATACACACACACACACACACATAATATATGGGGGTTTCAAATGTCTTGAAATGGTTGAAATTATGAAATATACACCTACACGTATAGAATGTCTACAATTTAACAATCAAAAGCTACAACTGAGATAAGTATCAGATGATCTTCTGTTTTCAACACGATAAGTGGATTCTGTCAGGCTTTCTTCTAATGCAACAATGCAGCCACAACCCGGCTTTCACCTATTCAGCCTTTTCATAGTTACTTATGCATGCAGAAATCTGACATTTCCAAACAGTAAAAATTGCGAATGCATAAAATCCCCAGCTGTCTTTGATCTAATTAAGCTGAGTTTTCATTCCTCGTTTGTCATTTTGATTCAGTCTATAGCACCCAAGTCAGGCAGAGCCATTGACTGAACTCAGCCTTGAAATGTAATGTACCAAACGTGATTGCACACATGATGTGAATGCTTTTTGAACGTATGCCCATCAGCAACACAGCATTATACAACTGTTACTTCCAGTCTTCAAATCTGATTCGTTAAGTAGCATTCCGTGAGTGCTGAATATAACAGTCTAACAGCACTTTTACTGATTGTACCGCTCTGTTTATTTGTGTTTGTGCATTCAAGACATTAATGGTGGGCATTTTTCAGTGACTGTTTATGCGCGGGTTGCATTGTTACAGTCAAGTGACTGTCTTTATCGGTCGATCATTCATTCACTCAAATGATTCATTCAGAAACACAGATTTATAAGGCTTTCCATATGACTCATTGAATAGCTGATTCAAAACGCATTCATTCAGGAACAAAATGTTACGTTTACATTTATTAAATTAGCAAATGATTAAGAAGGATTTACAACAAGCTATTCTTGTCTTTTTTGAGTGAATCCATGAATCATTCAATCAACCAATTCATTAAAAAATAAATAAAAACTACTTGCTGTATCGGAAACCGTAACCCACACTTACTAATCCATACATTACTTCATTAAAAATCCACTGAATGAGTAAATGGAAATCAGTGAGCGAATTAAGTGTGCCAGGAGTGCTGCAAGGGAATTCATTCAGCACAATGCATATTCTGTTCTCTAGTAGCTGTTGTGTGTACATCGGTTGTATACTCACTATTGAGGTGCATTATGTATGGTGGCCCAGTAGTGCACAACACAACGAAATCTCCACAACACAACGAAGTTAGCACAACACGATGGAAACAACCCGGAACACAATGGAAACAAGCCGCAACACAACAAAATTAGCACAACACAACAGGAACAAGCCACAACACAATGAAATTAGCACAACACAATAGAAACAAGCCACAACAAAACAAAATTAGCACAACACAACAGAAACAAGCCACAACACAATGAAATTAGCACAACACAATGAAATTAGCACAACACAACTAAATTAGTCCTGTGTGTTGTTTTGTGGTGATTTCATTGTGTTGTGGAGATTTCGTTTGTTGTGTTGTGCTCTACTGGACCACCATAATTATGTGACTGAATGAGTGCATTTGAAAATGTCTACTATCGTTTTCACCAAATGGGCACCTCCTGAAATAGTGCACTTGTTCATTTATGAACGAGACTCATTGTGAGTGAGTCCTTGAATTATTCCCTCAACTGATTCTTTCCAAAAATTATTCAAGTGAATCCTTGAATAATTTATTGATTCTTTCAAAAATGGATTCATTCAGGGATGAAACACCACTATTTCATAACTATGTTGCTCTTCTGTAATGTTGCTCTTTTTTTAACATTGTTTGGACTTTGCTTTCATTTGTGCAGCAAAAATACATTATAATATTGTGTCTAAATTACTCAATATTACCTTTTGGTGTATTCAATTGTTGTACAAAAGCAGTGTCACACTCACAGTCATTCATCTGAATATCAGTGAATATTAAATGCACGTTGCCATTTGCTTTTTTTAAAGAATCACAATCTAAGCATTTTTTTCTTAATTCATTCTCAGAAATAGGACAATAGTTTTGTTTCTGCAAGTCACAGGGTCACTGCATAAGTGCAGCTCTGGCAAAATCGGTGCTCTTTAACAGATGTTCTCATTAAGCAGAAGGTAATTGCCAAACAAAAGCTGTTGATCCAAAAATAACACACCATCCTGTAGTAACATTGTGGTTAAGCCTTGAACAAGTTAGAGAAATGGCACTGCTGTCTTTTACACAAAGGCTCCATCTGCTGGGGGCATTGAAACACCAAGTCATCTCTCAAATGCGATGATCTGTGTACCCTTAAAATATCATACTTTGCCCCTTTTGCTGTCTTTATGCTGATTTATGTTGACCACCGAGGCTGTTTAACATGTTCAACATGAAGAACAGATGACTCTGTAATTTCGAAGCCTCTTTGAATAGATTTGATTTGTCAGCTTTTTCATATCACAAAGCTACGTACAGCCTTTAGCGAACCAAGCAATGAGTTCAGTCTTGATAATAGCATTTATCTCTCTTGTGAAGCTGTGATAATGGCAATGCAGTTTCAGCAATAATTTTTTTCTCCTTCTAAGTCTTCATGCTGACACTAAATTATAAGAAACAAAAGTATGTAATGCACAGAAGAAGACAAGATGAGAATAACACAAAAGGAGGCGATTGTGTTAAAAAATACCCTGTCCTCACTTATTTTCGTACTGGTCGTATCTTAGATTTGTGTCTATATTTATGAAACTTTTAGATGACTATTTTTAGGTTTATTTTGAAAGTAGAGGCCTACAGTAAAAACAGTTTGATGCATTATTCATCTGGCTAAATTTAGAGGGGCTGTATTAAGACGAGGCACTTAGACTACGGTCTGATGGCGCTGTGTTCTGGGTTGGACAGGGTTACATCCTATTTATTCTGTGCCCTCTGTGCTATTAATAATCTGCCACTCGGATGTGATAGTGACTTGTTTGGGGAAGCCCCTAAATGCGGAATGTGGTTCATTTAGGGCTATGCCTGTCTCGCTGTGTGTGCTACATGAATTTTTCATGATGTTTTGTTTTTTTAATACTGCCACGACTGGACACAGTGTTTAAAAAAACAGTCCTGCCTTTCAAGACATGTAAATGAAAAAAAAAAAAATTGAAATCTAATCTAGAGACCTATTCTTTAAAACATCCTCAAATGATCTTTTAAAATATTATTTTATGAATTTTTCAGACTCCTCCTTTTTGAAAGTTTCATTTCATTTCATTCTAGCTTACACTTCCTAGTTTTAGCCTGAGTAAGAATTAAGTTAGTACAAGGAAAAAGACTAGTTTAGTACCCTTTTAAATGTTTGTATATTTATTTATTTGCTTATGTATTTGCTGTCATCTTAAAGGATTCTTATAAAACAGCCATTGGATGTTACTGAATTTATGTTTCTTAAAATATATAAACATTGATTTATATATTTTAATGTTTATATTAACATGTTTTTTATATTTCTATATTAAAAATATAGCTGCAGATTTACTATAAGATCTTACTTTAAAAATTTTGTGTGCATAGTTTCATTCACTACCAGTGTCACACCACAAGAGAGCACTAAATCAGTGCACTTAATGTAATTGGCTTCTGTGTGCTGGAGTTTTCAGTATACTTAACCTTGTGTTGTGTTCCAGTCATTTTGACCCAGGAGAGATTTTCATTTTCCTGTTATGTTATAGCATTGGACTTAAACATACTGACCTTGCTCACACAGGTTATAACAACTTATCTAAAATAAACAAATAAATAAATAATTAGAGAGATATTTTTTTTCTTCTTTGAGATTTTTTCCCACCTTGATACACTTGTGGTGTTCCTGTTCAAAAATAACCAGCCTACAAAAAATTGTTTATGAATTTCTCATTATGCTATATTATTACCAAAAACTGAATTCAATCTTTTTTTAGGAACTTGTTTTCTCTCAGTTAGCTTAGGTTTTGTAGTTCTTTTTGGAACTGATTGATCGTAGACCTCATCTGATCTGAAATTATGCAACCCAGTTTTTAAGGGAACACTGCCAAAATTCTTAAATAATGCTTTTGCTTTAATGCATTAATTAATTTTACTTACTATTTTTTTTTCTTTTTCAATCTTTTTCTGCTCATAAATACTGCTTCAGCTTGTTAGGTGTTTATGTCATTTCAAATCATTTTAAAATGTTGTCATTTTCACTGAAACAACAGTACAATATATAGACAAAAACAGGGTGAAAAGGGTCTTGCCAAGGCATAAACAAAAAAATCTAAATATGAAAATTCAATTAAATTTAAATTTCCCACAGTGTGGGAAAGTGTAAGCCTTATGACACCTTAACTGTGTGTACATCCTCACAGCAAACAGATACAAACTCACACACACCCCCAGAGACCAATTCACCCAGAGCTCACTTATTTATCATGCACACATACTGTACACACAAACACACACACACACACACACACACACACACACGACTGTGGTCACGTATCTTCTATCTTGCTTATCCTCGCCTTAAGGCACTGTGAGTGTTTTAAGCTCTGTGGTAACATTTAAACCTAATCACTTAAATGCTTGAACTCATTTCATGTTTTGTAATGCATGAATGCACAGATATCAAATAAATCCAGTCCTTTCCCTCATAATTCCCTTTATTAATCAGATATGCTGAAGCAGAGCAGACACCAGCACAGACTTATTTAGCTGTGAGCAGGAAGGAAAGAACATTCTGTCCCAAGTTGTGGGAATATCAGGAAACAATGTTTGCTCTAGAGACAGTATTGCTGCTATTTACATGTTAATCTTTGAGAGATCAGCTGCAGCATGCCAGAAAGGGAAGGAGCATAAATCTGTTTTATTTTCAGTATGCAGATCAGGTGCACATTATTAAATCTTTCTAAAATTAATTATATATAGCATCACTTGTCACATTTTTGATATTTGTACACTATCTGAAAAGCAACAGGAAACAATGGGTTAACGATGGATAATCTCCTTTTGATAATGATAATAAAACTCTGCTTGACTTTCCATAATCAACAGAGCCTAACAAAATAACCATTTCGTTTCTCTGGGACAATTAGCTGCAGGTCTCACAGTACTTGGGGGGTCTGCTTGTTCCATTTCACTGTGGGTCGTTTTGAGTTTCACTATACTGGATTTAAGAAAAAAAATCTTCTAACTGGAGACATTGGGATGAGTGACGCACTATTGAATTTGACCCAGGGGATTCGCTAAAATTCATGCAGAAAGCTACAAGCTAATCATTGAAGTAGTTAAACTACAGTCAAGCTGCTGCTTTGAAAAAGTAGTTAGCTGCATTACAAGATACTGACAATAAACACATCAAATTAAGGGGGTAATATTTTCATAATTACTACGTAGTAAGTTATTTTTGCTCATTTAACAACAATTAGTGTTACAGTATCAAACTTGAAGAGGTCTATGCTTATACCACAACAAAAACATCTGGGACTCGAATTGGTGAATCATTTTGTCAATCCACTCATTTAAATGAATCATCAAATGAACCAGACTGTTCAAAGCAATGTGAGAACTGGCTATTTAGGATGAACCGATTCACTAGAATGAATTAGACTTTCTATTGCTACATGTGGGAGACAGGACCTTTTATCAGGAACCGATTCACTAGAGTAAATCAGACTTTCCAGGGCTGCACACGCATGAGAGAAAGGACTGTTTAAGATGAACCAATTCGGTAGAATCAATCAGACAGTGCTGCAGTAGACATATGAGAGTACCATTTAACTGTTAGCATTTGATTTCTTCTTAAACCTAAACAGTAAAACAGCAATAAAGTGTTTCGCTGCATAAGTACTCGGTTAATAAATTAAGGAAAAGATATTGTAACAATAGCTTTCTGCTGTCATGCTGATATTAAATGTAAAAGCATCACTATAGTTTAGTTTGTTCATTTCCAGTTCTACAGCACAGGGTTATGATTTTAAAATGATCGTGAAAAATTATAATATAACAGCAAAACGGACCAGATGTTCAGGTTATTTTGTTATATATTAACTTGTTATATATATTTCTTGAATGCATCTTGTTTCCTTTATGAAGATTTAAGGAAACTTATTAAAACAATGTTAGAACAGAAATAATTCATTCCTGCTGTTCTGGAAAAATAAACAAACAATGGGGATTCTAAAGTGCTTGAGACCAGGGTCACTCTCTGAAGTCTTTGGAAAATGGATGTATCCGAATGTCCCAACACTTAGCATCTCATTTTAGGGACTAATTGAGTCTCATTTCTAGATCTCCAAGCCCATATATGCTACTATGCTGAAAAATGTTGGAAATAACAAAGAGAAGATAAAGGGCATTTTATTTATATCTAGTTTGCTGAAAAAAAAAAATAAATTCTTGCTCATCTAAATATATGAAATGCCGATTAATATTCCCCTTAGAAGGCATGAGTAAACAAAATAAATTAAACACATATTTGGGTAACACTGTAGAATAAGGTCCCATTAGTTAACATTAGTTAATGTATTAATGAACACTGACAGAGCAATACAAAATCAAAATTCAACTGTTCATGTTAGCTCAGGTCCATTAAATACTATTAACAAAGACAAATTTAGATTTTTAATAATGTATTATTAAATTCTGAAATTAACATGAACCAATATTGAATTCACTGAATTGAATCTCTTTTCCTGGCACTTCAAATGGCTCAGCATAATTGTGGAAAAAAAAAATATTACAAAGTGTACATGTGAATAGCATCATTATTACAACAAAACATTTTTGACCGCAATGACCTTAGCCTGTCATGTAATAGGGTTTCCTTTGCTCCAAGGAGGATTGAAACACTCATGGACAAACATTGACCGTATCATGTTTATGTTTTGGATGCTATCAAGCACATCAGTGTTCTGTGTAGTTTCCTCAAGTATACAGACCTTTCGAGATACTCAGTGTGGGTGGTAGCTTGCCATTTAGCCAGCAGCTATCACCTTGCAGCTCTCCTGAAGCTAAGCAGAGCTGAATCGATACCTGCATGAGAGACTCCAGGATAAACTAAGGGTAGCTACTGATGTTGTTTAGCCCAGCAGGGGGTGCTCACCCTGTGATCCGTTTGAATCCCAGTGCACCCAGAACAGTCACTGCATAGGATACTATACTCTAAAAAGGCACTGTGCTTCAGATGAAATGTTCAACCGAAGTTCTGACTCTTTGTGGTCATGAAAAATCCCAGGGTAATGGTTTAACCCTGGTGTCATGGCAAAATTTGCCCACTGGCCTTGTAATAACCTTCACCTATGAATTGGCTGCATCAATCTGCTTTCTTATTCAGTCTCTGCTTCAACTTTTGAGACATTATTGAAGTGATTTTTCTCAAGAAATATCATTACTATGTATATTTCTAAGCAGTGCCCCCAAGGCCAGAACAATTAGCACAGTGAAAACACAAAGTTATCAACCAAAAACAGATGGTGTAAAAAGAAACTTTATTACAGGAGAAAGCATACAGTCATGCATGTAATAAGGGCCACAGTCCTAAGGCATTAAACACCAAGGAATTAAAGTTCTTATTAGATTCAAATGGGGCCAATTTCTCCCTCCTAATTGGACAATTGTATTATTGGATAGTTTTATTATTTTATTATACACTTTATTATTGTTATTATTATTATTTTATTACTTGTGATGTTGCTCATGTCTTAAGACCTAAATTTTTCACTGGAGGTGAATAATGCTTTAGAGGCAGCCAGGTCTGTCAGTGGTACACGACACCCGGTAAGTTGACCGTGACGGAGGTGTGCGTTCTTCAAGATGGTGGGGGTTTGGCTCTCTGACGATATTCTGGGATGTGGTGCAGAATCCAACCAGCGGGGGCCAGGAGGGCAACAGCAAACACAGACATGATGAAAAAACTTTGCTGCGGACACACACATGAAATTTAAGAGCTTTAAATACTTACAAAATTTGCACTGCTATTTAATTCAATAGCAGTAATATGTAAAATATTATTACATTTAAAATACTAGTGCTGCTTAATATTTTTGTGGAAACCACAATCCTTTTTTTCGTAAATAGCAAGTTCAAAATAACAGCATTTATTTTAAAGAGAAATCTTTTGTAAAATTATAAATGTCTTAATGACACTTTTGATCAGTTTAATGCATCCTTGCTGAATAAAAGAATCGATTTCGATGAAGAGACGAAAATCATACTGACCCCAAACCTTTGAACAGTTATATATTATAATGATTACATTTATACTACTAACTATGTGAACCAGTGTGATGTTTGGATGGTTTGCTTGATTTGACATTGTTATTCTGTTCTTGTCTAACCACAATGATTATGTTATTCAATACAAGGAGTCATCCAAGTGAATCCCATTATCTCCACTGACCTTAGTTATACTATCTTAAGGCTGATCCCATGAATTTTTGCAACCTTTTAGGATTTTGTAATTTTTTCACTCACCCCAGGTCTGATCTTGCTTTTGGGTGGTTTGCTGTAGATGCTGGAGTTGCGTTTCTGGACAATATCCCTCGCCCTGCAGACAGTCACCGGCTGCACAGCTCCCCTCAGAAAGGTCAGCATCCCACCAGCTGTATGGGTCAGCACCACGAAGTCTGGATGTGTCTGAGAGAGAGAGAGGCTAAGGGAGAAGGAAAGAGGGGATGTTCACTGGGTTCAACCCCTGGGTTTCCTGCCTCAGGACTGCTGAAGAGAAAATAGATGTATCCTGTCATATTATAGACTTTATCTCCCAAAACCAGCCCACTCTTTGGGAGGGGCCTAGACAGTTTGACCACCCACCCATATTAACTATAAAGATCTTAATGAAACAGCAGAATATAACATCATATTGTCTTAGATTCAGTGTTATTTTGATTTACATCATCTCATGTTGGACCGCTAATCTATAAAATTGTTAAGATTTTGAACTTACAGGTGATGGACAAGCAAAGCTCATTTTGGCTCATAATGTAATAGTCCCACAGATCGTAACTGTGTTTTCTTCTGTGATTAATGTCTTGTTTGATGTATACCTGCTTTGCAGACGCTGTTTGACAGCACATGAGTTCGCAGCAACACAGGTAGCCAAGAAACACCTGGCTCTCTGCTTAGTGTGCATTCAGGGCTGAGTCCAGTACAAAGAGGTACAAATCACAAGAGATCTGATTAGAGGAGCAGATTAAAGGGAGATAAAAGTGCAGAAAGTGCTGCAGCTGGCTGCGTGTTCTGTCAGCTGTCAGTATGGCCTGTGGTACTGCACTTCATGTTTGGTGATCACATTACAGAGGCTGGTCTTTCATGTTAGAACACCGCTTGCCATTCAACACTTCCACAGTGTGTCCACAGTGGATACACCCTATTCATTGTTTGGTTTATGTACTGGGTGTGAGTAATTTTTTGTGTGTCCTGTTATTGTGCTATTTTGATATCTTTGGTGGAAAGAAGATATATTACCTGAGGATATTTTTGAACACCACTAAATATGAAAGTAGGACAAAATCATCCTGAAACCAAGATACTGCCGTTTTTATTGTGCTTTATTTCAAAGCAAAAACCCCCACCAGCCTTTGTTGGTGATAGTGAGGGATGTAGCCTATGTGAAGTTATTGAAATTAAATTAAGTCATTTTATTATTTTATAAATCAACTTCATCCAGATATGCATAGATTATAAATGACGTCATAAAGATTTATGAGAAATTGTAGGCCATCCATTTGAAGCCACCTAGTGGACAACAGTTCAATAATGTGGTGTTGTCGCCCTCCTATGGGAAAAGCCTGATGACAAAAGAAAGAAACAATTATATTATATTATATTATATTATATTATATTATATTAAGAATTATGACAATTATATTAATTATATTCTTAAAATATTAAGAATTATAAAATTCTATATATGCTATATATTTATAGAATATATTCTATATTCTATAAATTCTATATATTCTATATATATACATATAACATTATTATAAGGTGTTAAGTGTTATAATAAAAAAGCTGTTAAAATTATTTAGGTTTTAAATTATGTATATTAATTTATTTGTACTATGACTCTTTTGTAACATTACAAATGTATTTATTTTTTATTAATTTACGTATTTTAGTTATTCCTGTTCAAAAAATTTTACTGACCGCAAATTTTATATGTTAAAGCGAGGCTTAAACGAATTTCTTCATTACATTTGGCCCATAGGTCCAACCTACACAGAAAACTGATTGGACCTTTTTGCTCTATGCCTCATCCGAGCTCGAGCAGATAGATGGCGTAGCGACATTGCTAACCAAATCCTGACGCTTAGCCCTCCCCTCATTGTTTTACTGAATAAGAGGAGGATACAGCACTACATGTAATATTTGCTCACGGCAAACTGAAAGCGTAGAGCATAGACTTTATTTGAGCGGTTTTGTTGTTGAACGAGGCATTAAAAGCGACTAATGTAGAACGGATGGTGTAACGTAAAAGTACTAGCAGCCTGCTAGCGCTTCACATATGTGTTTGTATGTGTGTGTGTGAACCCGGGACGCGCAGAGGCTTTTTTTTTTTTTTTTTTACTCAATAACACTCTACGAAAGAAAAGTGCGAGAGAATTTGCTCGGCTAAGCAAATATCAGGAGTCGCTGGCTTGGATTTTGGCTCGTTTTATGAGCAAGAAGAGAAGAGAGGAGCAGTAAACTTGACTCAGGTAGGGTTGAAGGCATTTTTTCTCCTTTTTTGCTTTGCTTGCTAATCTGCCATGGCGAGCTGCTGAATTAGCTACATTTACAGTTGTGCCTTGTGTATTAAAACCACAACAGCCTTTGAATATTTATCCATAATGTTGGTTATTATAACCGGATAAACTTCAAATAGTAACCTATTTCACTCTTCCACACAGAACTAGTAAGCAAAGCTTAGTTATTATGGTTAGCTTGCATGCTAAAGCAAAAGAAAACATTAACATCACGTAAGTTCTTTAGTTTGTTGCACAAAGAGGTTGAAACAACTAGATATGCCGCGTTTTGGTAACTTTTTCACCCAAAGGAGCAGTTAAGAGCCACCTGAATGCTAAATGCACATAAAGCTAGGCTAGCTGAGTATGCGTAGTGTGCAGTTATTACAGATGTAATGCCTTCACGTATGCGGACACGTCGTTTAATAAAGAGGAAGATTCATCCTAGGAGTAAGCACGCACGTTCATTTGGAGCTGTCAGTAGCCACCAGCATGTTATAACCAGTTTCAAATATGTGAATGACTTGATTTAAGAGATACTCTTCGAGTTGCCCAGCAGAACATTATAGATACTAATGAGTTCCAAAAGCATACTTGGCATGTTAGAGATGTTTGTGCTTGTAAAAAGCTAGTATAGTCCCCACGAGAGAGCTATTTTGCTTCATCTAACAGGTCCTTCCTCACTGACCTGCCTTTATTTGTATTTAAAAAAGAGGCTTGTGCACTGTGCCTTATTTTGGACCTCTGTAATTAGACAGGGTATTGTTTAGGAAAATTGGTGGACAGGAACATATTCCCCTGTCTTTGTCTTGACTGTTTATTTCCTTTGGAATTCTGGAAGTCATCAGGGTCTAATTAAAGGCGAAGTTTTAACTGATGACCAAATTGGTTTACATCAAGTCCCATCCTGTTTGGCCCCCTTGAGTTCATTCACCTCTACAGTATCTCTCAGTTCCCCATACAGAGCCTTTTGACTCCGTGTTCCCAGGAGCCGTCAAATGTGTTGTGAGACTGTGCTAATGAAGAATTGTTTTGCAACCCAAATTGCATTCTTTGTGATAATGGAGATGGTCACAGTGAGAATTATTTGGTGTTGTAGGAAATATTCAGGGATTTCAAGTGCCTTGGTTATCAGATGTCCCCCAAGCAAGACTAGAGACGGTGTGATTTACTGATAGCCTAGCGCCTATGAGAAACAAAGGTAAACGTTTTAATGAAACCAAACCAATCCAATCCAATTCTGTCCTGCTTTATCTGCCACTGGTCTGTTGAGAGAATTTCGTCCTTAATATAGTTCAGTCATTACCATTGTTGTTCATCAACGAGGGTAATTCAAGAAACAATCGAGTGAAGAGAGCAGTGTGCGGTTTGGGTCCTGCAGTATGTTGTAGACGTGTTGTGACTGTGGTCGATGTGTAGGGGTTTCCCCATCTTTTTTCATCTTCCTGTGATGTAGGCCATCCTTTTCTTTGCTACTGTGCTGCAATATGTGCCTGTGCCAACAGTTAAGTCAGATTTATGTATGATGGTGCTGCAGTTCTGTGTTAAAGGGATAGTTGACTTGAAAATGTGAGTTCTGTCATCTTATACTCACTCTCATATCATTCCAAAACCTGTAATGAATTTTGTAACCTGTTATATTTTGAAGAATAGCTATTCATGCAAATCAGTGACCGCTGCTAAAAAAATCTCACAAAATATGACATGCTCTGTATCACAAGTCATATATGATAGTGCTGTGAGAGGAATAGATTGAAAATTTAAGTTATTATTCACTGATATATTGCCACTCGAGTAACTCGATTTGTGAACTGGATGAACTGGGTAATCAGTTCACTGATTCATTTCTTAAATTCAGCTAACTGACTCAATGGTCTTTGCTGCAGTTTGAGTTTGCACCTCACTGAATAATGACTCACTTTTTGATCTGTTCCTCATAACTTTCAGTATGACTGGAATTTAGTGCATGACTTGCATTTAATGCATTTATAGTATTTATAGAATACACTGCATTTTCCCATTAGTGCTTTTGGTGCTGTCTTTGTATAGAAATGAACTGCGTGAAAACAGCAGCCATATCACCCTGTAGCCCAAGACCGGTTTCCCACTGAAGCTAAGCAGGGTTGAGCCTGGTCAGTACTTGGATGGGAGACCTCCTGGGAAAACTAGGTTGCTGCTGGAAGAGGTGAGGCCAACAGAGGGTGCTCACCCTGCAGTCTGTGTGGGTCCTAACGCCCCAGTGTAGTGACGGGAACACTATACTGTAAAAAAGCACCGTCCTTCAGCTGAGACGTTAAACCGAGGTCCTGACTCTCTGTGGTCATTAAAAATCCCAGGATGTCTTTCGAAAAAAGAGTAGGGGTGTAACCCCGGCATCCTGGCCAAATTTGCCCATTGGCCTCTGACCATCATGGCCTCCTAATCATCCCCATACACTGATTGGCTTCATCACTGTCTCCTCTCCACCAATAAGTTGGTGTGTGCTGGGCGTTTTGGTGCAATATGGCTGCCGTCGCATCATCCAGGTGGATGCTGCACACTGGTGGTGGTTGAGGAGATCCCCCCCTTGTATGTAAAGCGCTTTGAGTGTCTAGAAAAGCGCTATATAAATGTAACTAATAATAATAATAATAATAATAATCTTCAAAAGGTTGTTTGTAATTTTTGCCTTTTTGTTTTTGTGAATTGCTTTGTGCTTTCTGTATTTTGCTGCAACCTTATTTCATTCAGAAGGCTGCTTTTTAAAAATGAAAGCGGCTGAGAGCTACCAATGTTATACAGTACTTAAATCTCTAAATGTATCAATCCAAACTGTTATACACAACGTTGTTAAAATGTGCTGGAAATATTAAAAAAGTATTGATACACACACTGAAATAATTTTACCAAGTTTTATGACAAAAGCCAACAATTAAAATTAGCAGCACTATGCACTTTTTATTTGCCTAAACGGTGAAATAAAACATTAAAAAAATCATGGCCAGATTTTAAACTAACAAAAAATATTCATAACATGTTATCTACTGACATGTACTACATGTTCAAATAAAGTTTTGACCATTTTTAAAAATAAAATTATAACATATCAGCCTTTAAATCTTTTTTTAATAAAAGGATGAGTCAGAATGATAAATTAAATTTTATCTGCTCCATAAACAGTTCTACATAAGCTAATGTGCATTCTAAAAATCTCAACACTTCTGATAACAAGGTAGGCTATTTTCCATTGACCGGTTAAGATTTACAACAAAAATTTGGTCTGATTTCCGTATTGGTCTGAACAAAAATATGGCAGACAGACTGAATGAATTTGTAAATCCACAGTTTGACAGCAGAGGGCGCTTATGACCTGCAGAACAGAGCTGTTTCCATGGTAACCTCTGTAAACAAAGCTGCTCTGGCTTCTAAACACTGCTTTATTATGCATTACACGGAGGGAAGATGGAAAGCAAATGCCATCGAAACTTTTCTGAAGACAGTCGGTTTCCTATTATGCATTCACACAAATAATGAAACCATTTATTTTCATATAATTTCCCTCAGCAGTCTGCCTTCAATCATTTTTTTTCGCACAAATTGAAACTACTCTGTGTTGCGCCTGCGTGAGACTCTTAATAAATTTGATTGAAGCTGAACTGCATTTACTGTGAGTTTTTCAAATTGCGATAATCAAATAGGGTTTAATGATAATTAAAATACGTAACGGGATCATTAAAATAACCTCACGGCCGATATGTCAATATGTCTTGACATATCGCGAGCGACGTGTTGGAGACCCCTGGCATAGACACTAAGTTAGAGAAAAAATAGGCAGGGCTGAAGATTTCCGCCTCATGACACAATGATCCATTTTATTTTTAGCGACACATCTGTGTATTTTTCTGAGTCAGAAAAATATAGTTTTCATTACACTTCCGTTCAAAAGTGTGGAGTCTGTATGTGCAGTGAGGCTGCATTTATTTGATTGAAAATACAGAAGAAACTGTAATATTGTGAAATTTTATTAAAATTAAAATAACTGTTTTCTGTTTTTTTTAAACCTGCTAAAATGTAATTTAATTCTGTGATGACACAGCTGAATTTTCAGCAGCCATTACTGGTTTTCAGTGCCACATGAGAATGACTGATTTTGTGCCCAAGAAACATTTTTTTTATTATTATCAGAGTTGAAAAAAAATGTTCTGCTTAATGTGTTTGTGGAAACTGTAGTATATATTTTTTTCAGGATCATTAGGGTTTATTTGAAATATCTATACATAAAATTATATTCTATACATACACACACACACATATCTTACTGACCCATTTTATACTGATACTTAATTCCTGCAAACCTCAGTGTTAACAAGCTATAGGTAATTTCAACTTGGTGACATTAAATAATAGGAAAAAAGATCTGCACACTGTTACATGTATGTTTGTTTGCCTGATGATGGTCTTTGACCGAAAAATTGCCACTTTTAACTTCTTTTGAATAAAGGGAGAATAACAGTGTGCCGATCTTTTTTCCTATTATTTGATGTACCTTTTGATCTTGCACCTGGCCAAGACATTTTTGGATGTGCGTGCTCTGACCCTTCATTTATTTTTAACTTGGTGACATTAAAAAGCAGAATTTGCAACTTGTCAAACTTATGAGAAATGTTTAAGTTTGCAAGACATTAAAACACATGTCCATAATCAGCGAATACAAGATGTAGTGACAGTGCAGCAACTCTGACCCAATAGGACAAGTGACAAATCTGCCAACTGTTCCAAAACTCTCTCACACTGCGTACCATCAGGCCATCCTCATTGCTGAGTCCTGTGTGGGATAACTGCTTTACAGCTGACAGTATCTAGTCAGTCCATCAAGAATCGTTATGAAATCTTCTGCTATCCTGAATAAGTTCACTGTCTCTCTGTAGTGATGTGTCAGAGTTTTGCAGTCTGACTGTGTGCTACTTGGGTACAATGTAACATGAGTAGCTTGCCAATTGCATAACCTTGAAAAGCATCAAACAACTGCAAATCCGGTTGTATCGATTAACGGTGCCCCAGGTATGATTCCAAAATAAGGTTTTATTGTTGACTGCGCATTCATAATCTTATAGTAATCTTATCGCAGCAAAAGTATGATGATGCTATGAAACATTGCTCATGTCCTCATGTTCAGTACAATGATGTTTCAGCTCATTTGACTTATGTATTTCAGGGAAACAAGGAAATTTGCTGCATTATAAGGACTGCAGCCTTATACATTTGGACTTTTCTGACATAATTAATATAATGGTTTGCTATTTTTTGCAACATTTAATCCAAAAAAATGGTAGTTGGCTGATGCACATGGATATAGAAATATGAATAAAATGATTTTTTTCAGTGTGCAGTTTTTGAAGGTCCCTGTAGTTCCACAAGCACATTGGCTTGACCTCTGGCTGCTGTCACTGGAGAGAGAAATTGGATGGGGAAAGGAAAGTGGGACATGTTTTCATTTTCCACTCCCCCTTGTTGTCCTTGGCAACCACTTTTTTCCCTTCTCTTAAAATGACAGGCTGACTCAGGTCCCAATATTTCACCTTGTCCAATAGGATGTTTGAGCTCTTTCTTTTGCACACTCTCTCTTTCTCACACACACACACATACGGGAATTAAGTGCTAACTTCCTTTGTCTAGCCCTCATCATCATGCACTAATGAAACCCAGTGCTGTTCTAAACCAAGACTGCAGCAGTGGATTTATTTCAAATGCTAGAAGTGAGCATTAATGCTGTTTTCACTCATTTCTGATATAGAAAAGTCATTCTTGGGATCTGCCATATTTTACAAGAGAAATGTTGCAGCATAAAAAGTAATGGTAAATTGCAGTGCAGAGGGGGTTTACTATGAGACACTTCCTGTGCCTGTTAACTTGCAGGTTGACGTCACATGTAGCTATTATTCATTGAGATTGGAAAACTTTTGACATTTCCATTCAAAAACTTGAAATTCTGTGTTCCACATTGAATCAAACACAGAACAGAGGACATTTTACCCCCCCAAAAGTCCTTTTTTATTTGATTATATTGAGCATCCCTCTGAGACTCGAGGGTTGTATCAATCATTCAAGAATATTGCATTGCAATCTAAAGTCTCTTGAAGTTTAACTCTCATTCAGCATTACCTCTGTGGCTTGACAATCACTCTTGTATGAGACCTCAGATCTTGCAGGCTTTTATTCATTCATTTTAAAGGCATGAAATAGGCAAAAGCGGTTTGTTGTAGTGTGTGTTCACAAACCACAACTCACTGCTGGAATGCCCTGCTTGGAGAGTTGCGGTCAGGGTATTTAGTTTTTTCCTCCTCCTTTGGCCCAGATAGAGGGTTATTTGCATTTACTCCGCTTTTTTTTACTCTTAATGATGTTGTATTATTAAGATAAAAGTAATGTTTTAATAATTTAAGCTGCAGTACTTTTAATTTACATTCTGTGTTGTAGCTGTTTGGGGTATGGATGGTACAAAAACCTCTCAGTAAAAAAGATAATGCACTTTAAAGCATCACTGCTATAGCAGTACACTAATAGATGAGCATCTTTGGCAATTGTATTGTATCTCACTTTATTTCTTTTTTTGCACTCTTATATAAATGCCCCCATAAGAAACCCATCCAATCTAAATTAGCCCAAAACCAGCATAATAATACAGGGCTTCCTTTAGACCGATTATTTGCCTAGTCATTCAGGCAATTTGCAGACCCAAGTTGATTTCGAAAATATGTTGATTTGCAAATCGCAAATGCTCAAAAGCTTGAATGGTTTGCACACATATTCAATAGCTTTTCCAAGTGTTATAAGTAGACAAGTCTCTATCCACATGACCATCTAAAAATGCATTGCTAATTCTAGGCTATAGTCTCAGCAGTTATTTCAGAAGCGCTTTCCAAAAAAGCTTTAATTTTTGACTGACTGGCTTTCTGATGGCATTGACAGGAGGCTCTCAGAGACCCATTTAAGGTTTTTGATAATGCATTAGCAGTCTGCCCTGCATCAGGCTTCACTGAGACTCCATGTGCTGCTGAGATGATAGTGAAGCCTTCACTCCATCAGGCATACTTGGACTCTGAAACACGCTGGGGCTCCCGGTCATCCTTCTCACAGGCTATGTCTTTCCTGACGGCTAAACTGTGATTATGAGGAACAGATTGTGCTTGTTTACAATAGTGCATAATCACATTTGTACTGTGCACAGGTGACTAGACAATGAAAGAAGGAATAATGAATATCCTTCATACTTAGATTCACTTTGATTAAACACTAATTTTATATTGATTCATATCGATGGCTTCTATTATCCCGAGTGCTTAGATGTTGTATTCCTGCATATATCTGGCACACACAGACAGGTAGAGGCGAGAAGCAAAGCTTAGAGGTAGCTGGAGGGTGTATACAGGGGTGAAGTGCTTCGTTCAAAGGTGCAACGGGAGCAGTCAAAAGTCCCCACCCCCATACAGAGATCGAGTCCATAGTGATTAGCCCATTTTCCTGACTCTAGAAGTCAGAAAGCCCCCCAGCACTCCTCTGCTTCACATTAATGAGGTATCATGGTCAAAATGACTCATCTTAATAAGAAGAAAATCATATGAACAACCTTCGACTCGCCCAGTAAAGGCCTCCTCGCTTCCTTTGTTTCATCTGGATCGAGGCGTTTGTCCTCAGAAAGTGAACGCCTACCTGTATCTGGACTGGCATATCAGGTCACGCTCGGCACAGAAATACTTACAAAAGTCTCTCCACAGGGAGGAGGAAGATCCAGTTTCAACCTCATTTTGGACACAATTTTAGTTGTCCATTGTGGTCGGAGCCTTTTTTTTCCATAAATTGCTCTGCTTCTGTAGCACAGAGACCAAAAAAAGCTGCCATCCCAATTTTCCCTCTCTTTGGATCAAGCTCATAAACTGTGGACTTAGTGGACACAGATGTCAAATACATTTTCATGCTTGTCAGTCCTGTGTTGATCTAATTCTCTGTAGTTTTTAAGAATAGCCAAGGTCCTGCTCTATTTACTATCTATCTACAGTCCTATGTACAACAGAATGGTCTTCTGAACGGCATGCTGCACGGCCTAATGGGTGCGTACGGATTTATTCATTTGTCTCTTGTATGACAGAAGTGTTTTGCCAAGACTGATAGTCCAGTAATTACTTATTCATTTTGATCAGTGGTACTTTACAAGCTTCAGCTGTCAGCGGTGGAGGCACAACAATGGAGGACTAGGAGTGACTTTTAAAAATGAAATAAGGATAAATTATCTAATTAATAGACCAGTTACAGTGCCTATAAAAAGTATTCATACCCCTTAATTTTTCCACATTTTATTGTGGCTTCCTTATGTTAAACTGCTTTAAATTACTTTTCCCACATCAATCTACACTACATACACCATAATGGCAAAGCAAAAACAGGTTTTTAACATCTTTGCAAATTTATTAAAAATTAAAAACTTAAATGATTCCATTGCATAAGTAATCATACTCTTATCTGGGACAGTTGAAATTTAGTTCAGAAGCATTCGTATTGCTTGGATGTTACTACACTTCGAGTGAAGTTAACCTGTGGCAAATTCAGTTGAATGGGTATGATATGGAAAGGCACACACGTCTTAATAAAAGGTCTAACAGCTGAAAAGGCATATCAGAGCAAAAACCAAGTCCTGAGGTCTAAAAAACTGCCTGTAGAGCTCAGAAACAGGATTGCGTCAAGCCACACATCTGGGGAAGAGTTCAGAAAAAATTCTGCTTCATTGAAGGTTCACAGAAGCATGTAGTCTCTGTTACCCTTAATGGAAGTAGTTAAAAACCACCAAGACTCTTCCTAGAGCTGGCCTCCTGGCCAAACTGAGCAATTGATGGAGAAAGGCTTTGGTTAGAGTGGTGACCAAGAACCTGATGATCACTCTAGTTGAGCTCCATGATTATATGTGGAGATAGGAGAAACCTACAGAGGGACAAACATCACTGCAACACTCCACCGATCTGGGCTTTTTGGCGGTGTGGCCAAACTCAATCCTCTCTTCAGTGAAGACACATGAAACACAATTAGAGTTTGCAAAAAAGCACCTAAAGGACCCTCAGACTCTGAGAAACAATATTCAGCAGCCTCATGCTGTGGGGCTGTTTTTCAGCGGCAGGAACTGAGGGACTTGTCAGAGTAGAACAAAAGCTAAATGCACCAAAATATTGAGATAGCCTTAATGAAAACTCAGTCCAGACAGAGCATTCAGAACCTCAGACTGGGCAGAAGGTTCACCTTCCAACAGGACAATGACTCTAAGCACACAGCAAGAGTGGCTTATAGACAACTCTGTGAATGTCCTTGAGTGGCCCAGCCACAGCCTGGGCTTGAACCCAATCAAATATTTCTGGAGAAACCTGAAAATGTGCGTCTGTCCCCATCCAACCTGACAGAGCTTGAGAGGTGAAGAGGTGAGGAGAAGAATGGCAGATAATTGCCAAATTCTGATGTGCAAAACTTGTCGTATCATACCCAAAATACTTGAGGCTGTAAAGGTGCTTTAGCTAAGCACTGAGTTAAGGGTATGAATACTTATGCAATGTGCTCATTTCAGTTTTTTATTTTTAATAAATTCACGAGGTTGTGGCAATTGTGTTTGTTTTCTTTGTCATTATGGTGTATGGAGTGTAGATTGATGTGAAAAAAGTAATGCAAAACAGTTTAACATAAGGCTGCAAAATAAAATGTGAAAAAAAGTGAAGGGGTATGAATACTTTTTATAGGCACTGTATTAAAGGGACAAATTAACAGGCATATTTAAACAGTTTTAATTGTCTATATATGTGTGTGTTTGTGTGTACATAAAACAAGTTAATTATATTTTTGTTTAAATTATTAAATCTAATTTTTAAGTGTCTAATTTTTAAGTGTCACTCCTAGTCTTCTATACACAACGGTCTGGAGTCATTTTATCAGAATGGAGCTTCCAAAGAAATGTATGGAAGCCAAATCACTAAATTTAGTCCAGCTGATTGTGGAAACTGCAGCTGAAAGCATAGAGGTAATTACATAGAAAGGACACCATTCATTAAGGTAATTGTCTCGATTGCTTGCATTTCTCTCTGTCTTGGTGTTCTGGTGCAGAACGTGAGTTGAAGGAGAAAAATGGATTTCGATAGAGTTCAGATTGTGCATTTCACATCTGGTTTAGATTTAGCTAGTGCAAAAGAATCCCACACAGGGTTCATTCAGCCCCGGTTTTGTTAAACATTAAGTTCGTTTACATGCACTACAGAAGTTTGATTTTGGACTAAAGCAATAATTTTGTCTATTTATTTCATCATGCACACACTTTAGTCTGACTGAAATCCCACCAGCCTGGTTTTTGTGAAGCTGAACTATCTAATGCAATTGTAGCTTGACTTCTTCCAGTCATTTTAATCCTTCAAATATTAGATTTTTGCATTGTCATGTGTATTTGAACAGACAAATGAAGACTTTCTTAACTATGCAAAACCCAGCAGTAGCTTGATTATAACTACAAATGTAAATGTACTTAATGTCTCAGGATGTTAATGAAATTGAGTGTCATGTTTCATTAGTCAAATATTTAAATTTAGGTAGAATTAAAGTATATTCATGACCCTGTACCAGACGATACTGTAAACTGTTTGTCCCATGTTGAAGGAAGCACGTCTGTCACACACAAGGCCTGACTGACGCATAGGACTAACAATGTTCTAACCGCAGACAAGCTATCCTCTACCGTCATATCATGTGGTTCAGTCAAACATTTGTGTGATCTGGGAATTCCACACTATTCTCCCCCTCCTTTTTTTTTTCCTCCTCCTACATTCATTCATGCATCACTGAAAGGGTCATAGGCTGAGTCTACTGGGAGTGCGAGCTGATGAAAGTCCTTTTAAAAATTGAACAGTGATGGACTCTTGCCAAAGAAGGGGACCAAAATTGTACAGTTTTTCAGATTCCTGCTTTTACTATAGAATTCATTCTATTCCAGTGGTTTAAATCTTTAAAAATATTGAAACGCAATGGAAATTGAATTATGTGACCCAGCGTGGTTTGCATTCTCTAACACACAACAGATATTTAGACTAATTAATATTGACGATGATATTGCAGCAGACTCATTCATGTTGTCAGCTGAAATGGCAAGGGGTGGTTTTAAAGTATTAACTATAATGCTTGAGTCAGTGAGGTGGTAGATTGCGATATTGATCAGTTGGCCTCTCTTTTGGACCTCCTAGTCTCATCTGTCAAAAGTGTGGCACTACCGTTTACCTCAATCACCATGATTAGATAATCCCTTCAGCCTTCAGCTAGGACCAGCACTCTTCCTTGATGGCTCTGTAACAAATAAAGAGTGAAAAGATGAAAAAAAACAAAACAAACAAAAAAACACCTAGGCTAAAACATACTAGAATTTTATTTTTATAGACGGTTTCAATGGCAACAACATAAACAAACGTTACTGCGCATGCGTGCTTTTGTGGCCCTAACTTAACTTCCGGTAGACATCCAAATAGAATCAAAAACAACAGCTAAGTCCCTCTAGAGTTGATTATTTTTTGATAACAAGCAAAATATGTTTGCTGCGTAAATCAGACGGACTTATTAAAAATGCAAATTCATTCTCTGCCAACAGGAGGCGCTTTAAAATGGGAGAACTAGAGGTTTCCCCGGCAGCGGCTGTTGGGCTGTACACACAAGCAGCGCTGAGCTTACAAACGCTGCTTTATCAGGCATATAACATGCAAGATGAAATGAAAATGACATCGAACATTTTCTAAAGACAGTCTTCCTTCAGAAATACAGTGATATAAAAACACCTGCGCCTTGTTTTGATTTTTAAATGTGCATTACATGCTCATGTTTATTCAACAAAGCCTTTTGGAAAACTGGTCAGTTTTAATATCGTGGCGGGTCGCCAAAAATAAATAAATGTATGGGAAACACATCCCACAGCACAACAACCTGAGCACAACGTCATTGCTCATCACTTTAACATTAACTGCGTTTGTAGCCGGCGACACTAACCAGACCGATGAACAAACACAGACAGGTAGTTAACTTCGGGCCAGGCGCGTGCGCCCGATGAAACCATCTATTATATAGTCATTGAAAATCTCATACAGCATCATAGTGAAGTTTTGTTTTTATAAGTATATAATTATTTCTGTGTGAGAAATTCAGAAGCGATCTAGTTTTTATTTGTTTTGAATTTGCTTAGGACACCAAAATGAGAATGACGATATGTCCGGCCTAAGTGCTTTATTCTGTTTCATTTATAGTAAAGACATTTTGAGTGTCATACTGTCATATGAGTTTGGAGAAATGAATGAAGTCGCTGTGGCATTTCCCTTTTGCGGAGGAGAGAGGCCGATAAAGATGCTTAGATGAATGGAAAAATAATCACAAACAGGAAGCAGGCCACTTTTGCCAGTGAAAGCACAAAACATGCATAATTGTCCTCCTGCCATGTGTGTGATACCAAGAGGTTGTTAGAGTAACCTAGTGAACGTTCTCATGTCATTGGAACTGTTCTTATGATGATACCATTGAGAAAAGTCTTTCTTTGTCATGCAGGCTGTAATTATTTCAAGACAAAGGATTTTAAATATTTTATGCCCATGAACCTGAAACTGTGCATGATCTCCCATGAAACCTACCAAGTAATGCCCAGATCAAGTTTCACCCCAACACCCAAAAACAGAATTTTGTTGTTGTTGTTGTAATAATACTCTTAAATGAACTTTTTGCGGTTTAAAATAAAAATGAATATTTAAGAATTAGTATCACAATTGCCTAATTATATATTAGCGTTTTTCATTTGAGCAAAGGACTTTACAGTTACAATAATGATGGAGGTAAAATCATTTTAATTATCCTGAAAATCCTTAAGAGTCCTAATAGTAGGTTTTATTTGTTACAAAATATAATATTTCTTTTAAAATTCTTTTTAGATTTATTTATTCTTTGTCTTTGTCCTCTTGTGAGATTCACCCAGTTACACGTCATCACATTTCCGTCAAGGATTGACCAATAAACGCCCTGACGCTTCGCCTGCGAACAGCGCTGCATTATTTAGGACAATGAATGAATGAATGCAAAGAGTGATGACAGGGAAAAGCTTTGGCTTATGTGTTTGTCAGTTCTCTCCCTGACCGCTGTGAACCAAGCATAATGAACATCATCATCAGTCAAGATAAATCCATATTAATTACTTTGAAATTCATGCCTAAGACAGTTCTCATATACCCTGTTTATTAACTTGGGAATTTCAAGATCATTTTGTGCTTTTTCTTTACTACTTAGGTCTGTTATGTCTTTTATTAAAAAGAGGAACGTCTTGAATCTGTTGTCTAAAACATTGAAGTGACCAGATACTCTGACCCTCCCCCACCCCCACACCTTGCTTAGCAACAAATCAGACTTGCCAATCCTGGCATCTATAAAAGGCTACTGGAACATGGCCAATCTCCTTAGAAAACATCTCATTGTCTTGTGCCGGTCTGACCTTTTAGGACCTAATTAGATGTTTTATGAAATTGTATTTGCTGAATCTCACATTTTGAGGGCGGGTTATGGGTCGAGTGTTGTGTGAAGCATTCCTCAAGCTCCCTCCGGAAAAGGGCGAGCCTTGTCTGTCAAGGCAGCGTGTCTCCTGATGAAATGTCATGCCTCCTCATCATCAAAAGAAGCAGTTTGGGGCGGCATGCTGTCCTTCAAGGGTGCTGGTCTCCTTATGTTTCACTCAATGAATATTGTTGGACGTGACAGATTAAAATTTGATCGCATGGCGTTTTTCTCTTCTTTGCCCAGCTCTGATGCTCAAATCTCTGTGGAATTCCAGTAGAAAAGCAGGACTGGGTGGACCAGACGACCTGCAGCTGGCCTGGTGTGGCTTGGCTCTGTCCACGCTCATTAGTTTCACACGAGCCAGACCGCCACCGCTCACAGGAAACTGCCAGTGGGTGCCCGTGACCCCTCCCTGCCCCCCATCTCTGTCTCCCCACCTCAGAGAGAATTACAGACACCCTGGAACAGAGAGCCCTTTATACCGGTGATTTTCAATGGACATTGCTTATGCTCAGTGGTCTGGTAAAGTGTTGTACCCCAAACACGTTTAACTTTCTCTTTCACATTCTCCTTTCTCTCATGCTACCATGCAAACTGGATGCCATTGGCATTCACTTATGACAGCGGAATTTTGGTGCATGTTTGTGTTGAAATCAAATGGGATATAACTGGTCCTGTCCAAATGCAGCAGAATGAAAATGACACAAAGAACACTGGGAATACATTCTACAATGTCTGTATGTTGTTATTGGGTCGTGGATATGCAGCTATGTGATTTGGAAGAGTAGAGTGAAGTAAGAGCTTGTGCCAGCTCGGTTCAAGGAATATGCTGGATTCAATAAAAATTAAGTTTAATCGACAGCATTTGTTTGTCAACATTTGTCAAATTTTTATATATACAGTATACACACAAACGCACTGATGAGTTTAAAAAATGTCAAGCACCACAAACTGTTTTCAATATTGATAAGAAGTGTTTCTTGAGCAGCAAATCAGCATATTAAAATGATTTCTGAAGGATCATGTGACACTGAAGACTGGAGTAATGAAGCTGAAAATTCAGCTTTGCCATCATAGGAATAAATTACATTTTAAAATATAATCAACTGGAGAGTTATTTTAAATTGTAATAGTTCATAATATTACTATTATTAAAAATCTTACCCACCCCAAACTTTTTAAACGGTATTTTATTATTTAGTGTTTTGAACTAGTCATTTTGGTTGTTTTAAAATGTTATGTATTTCAGTATTAGGTTTTATTGGAAATTAAATGCATGCAAAAGTTTAGTAAGTGATTCTGCTGTTCCCTGCTAAAATCATGTTAAAACAGATATTGTTTACATCTTCTGTCTATACTATTGAAACTGAGTTTTTGAAAGTTTTATGGATCGATCCCCTTTAACTCCATTATAAGTGCTTCAGTTTTTGCTTGTAAAAAGAGAGATGAGCCAAAATGAGTTTTTCAGGTATTGTGCCACAAAAGCTGTTGCTTAAGCTTAACTTTTATTGGACCTGTAATATTCCTTTAAGGCACTGTTGCGATGTCTGAAGCCCTTTTTATGGTGTGCTAAGTTGTTTTGTGTAATGTTTTAGTCTGTATGAACGTCTTTTTATAGGCTGCTGCGTTTCTAACCACAGGGCCCGATTTAATCCGAGTACACAAACACCCACCATATGGGGCACACCCAGCCGAAGTGATGATGGCAGGCTTTTTCAGGGGGAGGATCCACATAGAAACCCCTGTCATCTGAGATAGTGAAGCTGAAGAACAACCAAATCTTTTCTCTCTGCGTAGCATTTAGGCATAGGCCGAGATGAAGCAAAATCACAGTGTTTCAAAGGCAACACTTGACTGTTTCAGACATTAAGAGCTTGTTCAGACAGCCCGTCTGAAACAGGTGCTCCTGTTAAACGCTGACCTTTCTTTGTCAAGCTGATTCTGATCGTTCTAAACCAGAGAGGAAAAAACATTGATCAAGGATCAATTTCCCGACTCCACTGAAGTCGATGTAAGAATGGGAATGAAGCTGGGTCAGAGGCAGCTACAAGGAAAACCACCTCTTGCAATTGATGAACGAGTATACAGGCTGATTTATGTGACCCAGTTTGAGGTTTGCAGACGCACAGGGCACACATTTCTCGATGTTTCACTCTGCGGTCTCTTTTCATTAGATTTGTAGTCCAAATAAAAGAAACGTTGGATTTCTGAAGCTTTAAATGTCGTTTTGGGTTGAAGCAAACCTAGCCGGTTTGAAAACCTTGAGGTGCATTATTGATACTTTCCCCTGCAGCAACGGTGCAGAGGCTCCCTATTGATTTGCCTAATGTGGCAAAACTGCTCCACTCTCCTGCTTGCTTACATAACTGCTGTCTGTGTCAGCGCCTGCTCTGGAGCTCTGCAGCATTAAAGAACCGTTCATTTATTCCCTCTCCATTCCTGTCACTCACGTTGAGAGACGGTTGTTGCATCGGACACCGTGATTATCATTTTTCACCGCCGAGTGTTTATAATGAGCCTGCTGTCCCTCAATGTAGGCCTTATCTTTGACTAACGTTTTTAGTACTTTAAAGCAACTTTATTAAACAATGCACAATGCACCGCTACTTCACCTGATGGAGGGTTCGGCTGCGCTGAGTGAATACAAATTCAGCAATGCTCGTCAAGTTCACGGTGGCAGTGAATTCGCAGTAATTGTAATTGTAAATTTGATGTGTTCTCCAGTGGCAGAGTCTGCCTGTTTACGCTTTGCTGGAATGATGAAATATGTGATAAACTGTTGCTTAGCTTTGCACCTCAGTCTCTTTAAGATTTTCTTTTGACTGGAGCTTGTCATTTCCTTTCCTTTTTTAAGTTAAGGATGTGACATTCAGAGTCCTGTTTTAGGGTTCTCCACTTACGGTACCAGTGAAATAAGCTGTTGGACAGATCAACACATCAAAAACATTTTTTCAAGAGCTTGTAAGTCTTTATTATTTAAGGCCCTTGGGATGTCAGAAACCACCCACATATATGGTAAAATATATGTTAAGTATATAAAATTTCCTTTTTAATAGCATTCATATTGAACCTCTGGTGTACTTTAGTTAGGCTCTTAATTACCTCTTTTTTCACGCTGCCGTTTTGTGAACAACACACTGTTTCTAGTTTAATAATATTAGCAATTAATAATAATAATAATAATTATTATTATTATTATTATTATTAACTATAGCATTAATACTAATAATAATGATGATGATGATATTATTGTTATTATTATTCACATCTAATTATAGCCACTATTATATAATATTACTTTTAATAATAATAATAATAATAATAATAATAATAATAGCATTGTTTTTGTTGTTATTAGTACTATAATTATTAAACTATTAAAACCTAACACAGTTGCACTGGGCAATTATTAAAGCACTATATGTTGTAATATTAATAATAATAATAGTCTTCAGTCATTGCATGTCATTAACTTTATTATGACAAAATAAAGTGAACTTGCAGAGCTCTTCTTTGTCATGTTATAAATAATCCACACTGTGGACATTAAGCTGAAACCGCTGCAATGGCATTTCTTGTCAGTGTCAATCCGAGATATTGTTCAAGTCTCCTGGCACAGTGGCTGGCAGATAAGCAAATTTACCTGCCACTTTGCAAAACATACAGCATTGGATGGTGGCAGGTTTTAATTTCATCCCCTGCACATCTGCAAAATTGGAATTATTTCATGGACAAAGGTCAGAAGTTAAATGATAGCCCTTTTTTCTTTTCTTTTCTTTTTTTAGTAATGCCACAGCGCTTTGTTGAAGATCCAACTAGAGACTGCATTAAAACTGCTACTTTGTTGCAAACATTCCAAACACAGCATAAAAGAGACTAAATGCCAAACATAAGTCTGCTAATGCAAATGCATGTCCCTCTGATGTCACTGTGGAGCACAGAAATTATGACCATATATATATTTCAATTTGTTTGCTCTAATTTATGACTGTTAAAATGATGCCCATTTAGGCAGTCTGGCAGGTGACTAGGTTTTGGAAATTTATGTTTATTACTCAAGCAAATTTGAGAATACATTTTATTTAGGGCTAATATCCAAAGCAATTTGATTTAAGAATCTTGTTTAATTAACTTATCTTATTTATGCTGCTTTTGATGCACCTGTCAGAATATATTGAAGTATAACAAAAAACTGATAGCAGTCAGTCGCTGTATTTTAGCAAGTTTCTGTAGCTAACGGGCTTTCCATCAGCTGAATGCATATTGCAACTCATTTCCACTGTAGACAGCTTCGTTCACACCCTGTCAGAGGAAAACAGTCTTGATCGCTCTGACCTCTGGGGATTTCACAAACAACTCCAGCCAGTGTTGAGGGAGCAGACGAGGGATCTGTGCTTTAGCGCACATGCAGTGAAAGTCTAATCGAGGTTTAGCTGTGTATGTAAAGCTAAAGATGGCTTTGTCCGGTGTCCTTAGGCTTTGGCTCAGCTGGGAAAATTCTTCTCTTTTCAGCCCTTGTGACTCTCAATGTCACAAGTGGGGGATGTAAAGCGTTTACATCTCCCCAAAATGTTATGGGCTCCCCATTTGAGGAGTTCCCAGCAGCACGAAGTTGGAATGTAAAGTGAAACATAAATATCTGGATGGAGCAATAGCTCTTCATCTGGATACAGCAAAACCCAGTCTTCCACCTCCCCAAGAAGATACATATTTGGCAAAGAACTAACAGCATTCAGTTTGTTGCCAGGTCAGTTCAAAGGAAGATGTCTGGTTTTCTAGAAATTATACATTGTGCCGATGGCGTGAACTTGCAGCCTTGAGCGCTGAAGACCAAAGCAAGGTCACAGGCCAAAGTTAGGAGATTACAGAGAACTAAAAAGAGACATGAAGTACTGTAGACATTGTTTAGCTTGAGTAAACAAGCCAGTTGTGCCTCTGTGTCAGATTACATTAGCATGACATCAGTGGGAGGGTTTGAATAAGTCAGAATCCTCCAGCAGTATTGTAATGGTCTTCAAGAGCAGAAGTAAACATCAAAGCTCTGCTTATGTAGTCTGTATGGTTTGCTTGTATTGTTCGTTTCGTTTGCCTTCCTTTCAGATTAGAACAAGAACAATTTGGTGGCATTTTACACACTTGATTGCTTTTCCTTTTAAAAAAAAAAAAAAAAAGTTTTTTTTTTAAATTAAATTTATATTCATTTAAAATAAATTAAATAGTTTTTGATTAAATGTTGCAATAATAAAAATTATAATAATTGTGTTATATACTATATAAATTATGAAATTGAGATGTACTATTTTTATATTATATATTATATAATATTGTATTTATATTATATTCTATTTTGTTTGTCCATGACTGTCTTGTTGACGTTTAATGTATTCTCTACCCCCACCTCTCTCTTTCCCAGGAATGACGGACATCGCTGCAGTGTCGCCACATTCATATAGGTCTGATTGAGCGCAGCCGTGAGCTACTCAGTGCGTCGACGCTCAGATGGAATGATCCAGCAGGGTGACTAAGAGGAGGAAGAAGGGGGGAGAGGATGGGTGTGAATGCCTCCAGCTACCCTCACTCGTGCTCCCCTCGATTCGGGGGTAACCCACAGACCCAGCAGACCTTCATAGGTAAACTCACATTTCAGTGCTATTATAGAGACATTTGTTGTTCCTAGTTTAGCAACTATTGTGATCGATAACAATAGAAAGGTTAGAAATGGAAAAAAATATTACATATTTTTTGGGTTTCAGATGGCATATATCAGACCCAAATTCTCTGGGTCACATTGCAATATGATGATGTTTTTTTCTATTACAAGAGAAGGAAATCTCTCTCAAAGACAGAAGTTCATCTTTGACTAGAATATAAAATAATTCTACATTTGTTTATTGTTTAAAAAAAACAAAAACAAAGAACAATGTTCATGTTCAAAGGCAGTTCAACAGCACAGAGAAATAGAATCTCATTAAATTATTGACTTCACCAGCTGGGACAGTCTTCATATTCTTTCACTGTAACATCTTGTCTGTATTCATTTATTTAAAGGCTTGGAAATTGTATCACAACTGTCAGCAGTTGCTTCGTAATTTTTTTCCTTCAGTATCCCACAGAGTCTGGCTTTAACGGCATATTCTGATGTGAATATTTTCGTGTCTTTGCTGTCTTTGAGATCAGTAAAGTAATGGTGCTTTCAAAATGCTAAGCCATGCATGACAGTGGGCCTACAATGAGAAATGGAACATTGGATTGAGACATAAAGTGTCGTCAGGGAGATATTAGCCATGCTGGGGAGGACATTAGATGACTTCATAGTTTCCTTTTTTGGCGGGTGAAAATTTAGAGTTTTAGAGGAGGGAAAAGTTAAAAGTACACATTAAGTGGTTTGGGGATACATACTTTCCTTTTTGAAGTTGGAATTGTTTATACAATGTTACGTCAAGAAGAGGTGAGGGTGAGTAAACAATGACAGAATTTTCATTTTTGGGTGAACTATCCCTTTAAATTTCATCATACAATGAATTTATTATTTTTTGACGGCTGTTATAGAGACACAAGTTCAGTCCAGTTGTAGTGTAATTTTTGTACTCTTATTGCATTGTTTACTCCTTCGGTCCAATGTCATTAAAAGTAAAGTGTATTTTAGAATTGTTCTGAAGCATTTGCAAAAAGCAAAGCCATGTGGTGTTGCACTTATTTGGAATAAACTTTAATTATAACGTCAGCAGACCTCACGATGCATATTTTCCTGCTGACAACTTTGAAGGTCTCCAGACTCTTACACAGCATGTTTCTTTTCTGTCACCAGGCGCCTCCTATGCACCACAGGGTTATGGCGGTGAGTCCAAGCTCTACAGCCTAGAACATGGCCCTGAAAAACCTCAGGACAAGAAGAAAAAGAGCTCCGGTTTGGCCACACTCAAGAGGAGATTCATTAAGCGACGCAAATCCAGTCGGTCTGCCGATCATGCACGACAGATGCGCGAGCTCCTCTCGGGTTGGGACGTGCGCGACGTCAATGCCCTGGTGGAGGAGTATGAGGGCACGTCAGCACTCAAAGAGCTCAGTCTGCAGGCGGGCCTGGCCCGGCCCGAGGCTCGCACCCTGCAGCGTGATTTAGCCACCCTTTATCAGCACAAGTACTGCACTGATGTGGACCTGATCTTCCAGGATTCCTGCTTCCCAGCACACCGTGCCATTCTGGCCGCCCGCTGCCCGTTCTTCAAGACCCTGCTTTCGTCATCGCCGGGTTACGGGGCCGAGGTGTTGTTAGACGTTGGGACGGCAGGCATGGATGCACCCATGTTCTCCTCGTTGCTGCATTACCTCTATACAGGTGAGCTGGGCTCGGAGGACGCGAGGTTGCAGAATGTGGATGTGCTGGTCAGACTGAGCGAGGAGTTCGGTACGCCCAACTCCCTAGAAGCCGACATGCGAAACCTCTGTGAGCACATGCCGTATTTTGACTCACTGCTGAGCTTCTCCTCAGACTCTGAGCTGGTGGAGGCTTTCGGAGCAGGTGGACCTGCACCTAGTGGCGCAGGAGTTGGAAATGCAGGGGTGAACCACAGCTCGCCTGATGAGGAGCTAAGGGCCCATAAGGCCGTGCTCTCAGCGCGGTCGCCCTTCTTCCGCAACCTGCTACAGCGACGCATCCGCTCGGGTGAGGAGATCACAGAGCGAACTCTGCAAACCCCTACCCGTATTATCCTTGACGAATCCATCATTCCCAAGAAATACGCCCGTGTGGTCTTGCACTGCATGTACACCGATGCAGTGGACCTTTCGCTGGTGCTGCGCGGGAGCCCTTCCGAAGGCAGTCTGGGTGAAGTTCAGGCGCTGGTGGCTGGAAGAGGATGCATGAGTCGGGCTGAAGAGGCCATGGAGCTCTACCACATCGCTCTCTTCTTGGAGTTCAGCATGCTGGCTCAGGGTAAGTCTTAGCATCTCTTTTATCCATTTTTTTCTAGTTGTTGTCTTACGCTCTCCTTCCATCGCTCCCCCAGCTTTGTTTACTGCCTGATTAATTCACAGGCTGTCAAGGGAAGACCGGAGGAACAGGGTGGGGTTGCTGTAGTTTATTCGCCTCATGTTGGGAATACTGTTTGTGAAAGAGTCCCATATGTGCCCAACAACAAAGCACTGCAACCTCTGCGATTCTCTTAATACCCTCATCCATTTCCTGCCTGTATTAATTTTATTTAGGAAGTTTTAAGGGTTGCAGAATTGGTCCTGTTGTTAGAAGTGTACTTAATGAACAAAGTGACACAAATCTGCTTCAGGGTCGACTTTCTCTGAAGCAGCCCTAAATTAAACACTGTTAACTTTCCTTTGTGTATTTGTGGCAGGAGGTAGAAGAATAGGTCACCTCTCTCAAGTTGTGGTTTGTGTTCTGGATTCAAATGTCTTTTTCCTACTGTTGATGTGTGCTGCAGGGTACAGCTATTGATTTGTATTTAATGTCCTGAGTCTGTAGTTTCTGAAAATGGCAGTTGATTTGAGCCAGTTCTTTTTCTTTTTTTTAAGAAGGTAATATTAATTGTTGGTTGGGTTGTGTGATACAGCTAAAGCATGTCTTGATATTTTGAATGCCTTTTAATGATATTTGATATAGGTTTCTCTATTACATTGTTTAAAAGGTTTGTACAGCCATTTGTTAAGTACATTCAATGTTTTATGCCAGAGGTAAAAGGTGGAAAAAAGGTGGATTTTTACTATGTGCATAATTTTTCAGTAGATGAACCACAATATTATAAAGAATATCATCAAAAAATTTTATCTATGCTCAAACATAACACTGTATGTACCAGTGATAAATTATTAATAAAGTTAGACTGAAATATCATATTGTTACCTGCTACGTACGGATGTGTGTGTGTGTGTGTGTGTGTGTGTGTATATAATATATATATATTTATATTATTTAAAAGCATTCATGTAGCAAGTTATCTTAGCACAGTTTAAATTATATAAACCGTTCAGCACATAATTCAGATAAGGTATTATTATTAATAATAATAGTAATGGCACCTCTTGTGTTTATTTGCCTCTTTATGATAGATCACTTGTATTCCTCATTTGTAAGTCGCTTTGGAATAAAAGCATCTGCTAAATGAATACATTTAAATGTAAAATATCTACCCTCCTGTTCAAACGTTTGAGGTCAGCAATTTTAGTCACTAATTTTAATAATATTTGATGAGTGAAGACATTTTTAATGTTAAAGGTTTCTATTTAAAATAAATAGTTCCTTTAAATGTCTATCATTCTAGAGTCCTGTTAAGATGTATGAGTTTATTTTGTGGTTATATATTACCACAAATATATGGTTTTGATCAAATAAATGTAGCCTTACCAACTCAAAACCTTTGAATGGTGGTATCCACCAAAATGACACCAATATGCACCAATATGACAATGCATCTTCTTAATACAAGAAAAGTTCCACTCCAGAACAGTTTTTGAGCATTTATGAATGAATTGAAGTAAAGGAAAATGAGGAGAGATTAGGAATCCACTCAAATTACATGGTCTTTGGGAAGCTTAATGATCAAATACAAAGGCATTAAAATCATTGCGATATTCAGTGTTACTTGAATTTTATTTCGTCATCAAATTCTACTGGCGATATAAAATTAGCCCTACTCACTGGAGGAAGAAATAACTTCTTTGAGTGGTATCTAAAGTAGTTCCTCACAGTAATTTACATCTAATTTATCACTGCAGCCTTGCCAAAACCTGCCGGTGTGTCAGTTCTCAAAAAGGGGCTTTTTGTCGGCAGCAAATTTGCAGCCTTGTCTTTTTTTTTTTTTCACATTACACATTTACTAGCTTGTACACCCCTTGCCTGTGTGCTTTGTATCATCAGCCCCTATTGTGAATTGGCTAGTTTATCTCTATTTACTGCATAAAGTGATGGGCTTCAGCTGTGCTGTGCTAAGAGATGTTTTTCAGAGAGCCACCCGTCCTTCTGATTACTTCATCTGAATGAGAGTATCAAACAGCACAGGTCTGCAGTGTCAGTGTCAGCTGATCCTTATGACCCATTGGTCAGCTGTGGTTTGTAACAGATAGCGATCCGGTTCAGTCCTGTCAGCATAGCCCGATGATGAGCTCAGGAGGACTTGTTTTCTTCCAGAACATGCTGTGCCACTTGCTAAGTCAACCCTTGTTTTTTCCCACCTACATGAAACATATGGCAATTAAAAACAAATTGCTTGTGCAACCCTGACTTTGATTTGATTTGACTTCATTTTTTACAAACTTAACTTACTATTGTGAGAAACCTTGTCAGCTGCTCCTCCTGGTAGTTTTTAACAGCTACTTTTGTATGGTACAATGTAGTTGCAGTGTGTTGCATGAGATTTTCAACACACAAATCTTATGAGTCCACATTACTGACATCATTGTATAGGGCTGGACGATTAATCGAAAAGAAATCGAAACTGAAATTCAGAACCTCTAACCAACGCAATTTTCCCATGTTGGTTATTTCGTTTTTTCTTAATCCTGTTAATACTTTCCCCTTAAGAACATACTACCACGTAGGGGTGTGTGATATATATCATCTGCGATTAATATCGTAATTGTTGTTTTAACGATGTGCAATTTCACATTATCGAGTATTTTGCTAAAACCAAACAAAACGCCCCTACAGAGCTCGCGCATACATTACGTGATGAGGTCTAGTGGGTTAAACAGTGCACGTGCGCATTTAGAGTGTGTTTTTTCACTACATGATTCAGTCTATTAAAATGCATTAAGAATGATCACAAAATTCAAGATATGGGGGCAGAAAATGTAAATCATTTCATATAGTTAAAATCACATGGAGAGTGCCATTTTCTCTTCAAAAATAAGCATAATTAAAAATATGATAAAAACAATAAGTTAATATTGAAACTTACGTTTTAGACACCATATTGCCTGTTTTTGCTCCATTTCGCCAACAAAAAAGAATTCCAAACACTGTTTTTTGCTTCTCTGAGCAACATGATGTTGCTTTGTTCCTGAATGAATCAGCCGTTAAATGATTCGGTTCAATCGCAATGACTCACTTTTTAACAGTGACTTGCTGCCACCTACTGGCGGTTTTAATTTCACATTTAAAGTATCTTTTCATTTTTAAAATAATTTCAAATATCAGTATTCAATGTTTTATGTTTAAAATATCAAAACATTATGCATTTGTAACTGCAGGTTAAAGCACTCCATGTCCCTCTGAGCTGCATTAAACAGTGTGTAAATATGCCACTTCAGATGCAACTTCTGCAAATATTAATTTTGTTGAAACTGGTTTCATTTGTTTGGTAATGGCCTAAATGTCTTATTATTCTAATTGACTGGTTAAATGTAACAATTTGACTCAAAAGATGCACACTTTTAGAAAAAAATGGTTTTAAAGGTAAAATTGGCCATAAAAGGTAAAAATTTATTTAAACTTCTACGAAAAGATTAATTTCTATCACTGATGTGAACTGACCACACAGAATATGAAGAATATCAAAAACTGCAGCTGTCCACGGTAGTCAGATATCAGAACAATAAAACACTCGGCAAAATATCCTCTAATTATCATTATCGAAAAAATCCCCAAAAATATCGAGATATTTTTTTTCAATATCGCACACCCCTACTACCACGTCATATACGGACGTGTATGACTGTTGCGCTCACGAGTTTTTCTGCGTCTCGCACATGAATGACAGGTAGCGCCGCTCATCAATGTCAGTTCCAAAACAGTGGACCAATCAGGGGTCCGCTCTTCGTACATCACTAATCAGTTAGCTGGATTTGATGGTTGACGATTTTGCTTGATCTTGGATCATTTGGTTCTTCGAAGCTCATCCTAGACTTGCTGTCATAGCAACAGGTCCGTAAGCTTAAACCTGCTCGGGAGCAGG
>JAFVLL020003184.1:0-21873 GCA_021397915.2 Tor tambroides | reverse complement strand
ACCTGTAAGCAACTGCTGTCAGTCCCAAACAGTAACTGTGAATGCAGCCATAATGTGCATTTCTATTGATTGTATCACTGCCCTGTAATTCTTTTCCTTTCTTTCTTTCTTTCTTATTTAGTTACTATTTTTCTTTTTCTCGCTTTTCTTATTTTTTTATTTATTTTCTCTTTCATTTTTATTTTTTATTATTTATTATTGATATTTATTTTTCTCTTTTCTTGTTATTTTCTTTCCTCCTTTGTTTCTTTGTCGTTATTTATTTTTTGTAAAGTATTAATTACGAGAAAACGTTTGAATAAAATAAAAGATTAATAGCAGAAGTTACTGTTATTATTTATTGATAGTTTAACTAAAGAATTCATCAACTGATAAGAAAATAAATAGATTAACTGAAAAATAATCGATAGATTAGTCGACTAATCGTAAAAAGAATCTAGATTAGTCGACAATAAAAATAATCGTTAGCTGCAGCCCTAATATAAACAATTATCATGGCTTCCACAAAAATATTAAGCAGCACAACTGTTTTCAATGTTGGTAATAATAAGAAATGTTTCTTGCGCAGCAAATCAGCTTATTAGAATGATTTCTGAAGACTGCATCAATGTAATGGCTGCTGAAAATTCGGCTTTGCCATCACAGGAATAAATGACATTTTAAAATATATCGAACTAGAAAACAGTTGTTTTAAATTGTAATAATATTTCGGTATTAATAATATTTAATATTACTATTAATACAAATCTTATCAACCCCAATCTTTTTGACGACAGTGTACATTATTCTGTTAAATCTTTTTAATTTGTCATTTTTACGGTTGTTTTAAGATTTTAGGTATTTCGTCATCATGGCAGCAACGTTGTCAAATTAGAGACATGCAAAAGTTTAGTAAGTGATTCTGCTGTTCCCTGCTAAAATCATGTTAACACGGATATTGTTTATACCTAGTATGTCTATACTATTGAAACAGTGAGTATTTGAATTATAGACTGGTCCTGTTTAACTCCATTGTAAGTGCTTCAGTCTAACCTTGATTTTTGCTTGTAAAAAGAGAGACAAGTCATAATGATTTTTTTCTGGTGTTGTGCCACAAAAACTGTTGATTGAGCTTAACTTTTATTGAACCTATAATATTCCTTTAAGGCACAGTTGCAACATTTGAAGCCCTTTTTATGGTGTGCTATGTTGTTTTGTGTAAAGATTTAGTGTGTATGAACGTCTTTTTATAAGCATTGCAGCGCTGCTTCATTTCTAACCACAGGGCCCGATTTAATCCGAGTCCACAAACACCCACCATATGGGGCACACCCAGCCAGAGTGATGATGGCAGGCTTTTTCAGGGGGAGGATCCAGATAGAAACCCCTGTCATCTGAGATAGTAACGCTGAAGAACAAGCGAATCTCTTCTCTCTGTGTAGCATTTAGGCATAGGCCTAGATGAGGCAAAATCACAGTGTTTCAAAGGCAACGCTTGACTGTTTCAGACATTAAGAGCCCGTTCAGACAGCCCATCTGAAACAGGTGCTCCTGTTAAATGCTGACCTTTCTTTATCAAGCTGAGTCTGATCCTTCTAAACCAGAGAGGAAAAAAGCATTGATCAAGGATCAATTTCCCTATTCCACTGAAGTCGATGTAAGAATGGGAATGAAGCTGGGTCAGAGGCAGCTACACGGAAAACCACCTCTTGCAATTGATGAACGAGTATACAGGCTGATTTATGTGACCCAGTTTGAGGTTTGCAGACGCACGGGGCACACTTCTCGACGTTTCACTCTGCGATCTCTTTTCTTTAGATTTGTAGTTCAAATAAAAGAAAACGTTAGCTTTCTGAAGCTCTAAATGTCATTTTGGGTGGAAGCAAACCTAGACGGTTTGAAAACCTTGAGGTGCATTATTGATACTTTCCCCTGCAGCAACGGTGCGGAGGCTCCCTATTGATTTGCCTAATGTGGCAAAACTGCTCCACTCTCCTGCTTGCTTACATAACTGCTGTCTGTGTCAGCGCCTGCTCTGGAGCTCTGCAGCATTAAAGAACTGTTCATTTATTCCCTCTCCATTCCTGTCACTCACGTTGAGAGACGGTTGTTGCATCGGACACTGTGATTATCATTTTTCACCGCCGAGTGTTTATAATGAGCCTGCTGTCCCTCAATGTAGGTCTTATCTTTGACTAATGTTTTTAGTACTTTAAAGCAACTTTATTAAACACTGCACAATGCACTGCTACTTCACCTGATGGAGGGTTCGGCTGTGCTCCGTGAATACAAATTCAGCAACGCTCGTCAAGTTCACGGTAATTGTAATTGTAAATTTGATGTGTTCTCCAGTGGCAGAGTCTGCCTGTTTACGATTTGCTGGAATGATGAAATATGTGATAAACTGTTGCTTAGCTTTGGACCTCAGTCTCTAAAGATTGTTTCTTGACTGGAGCTTGTCATTTCCTTTTTTTTTGTTTTTTTTGTTTTTTTTTTTGTTAAGGATGTGACATTTAGAGTTCTGCTTTAGGGTTCTCCACTTACAGTAACAGTGATATAAGTTGTTGGACAAATCAACACATCAAAAACATTTTTTCAAGAGCTTGTGAGTCGTTATTATTAAGGCCCTTGGGATGTCAGAGACCACCCACATATACAGGGTAAAATATATGTTAAGTATATAAAATGTCCTTTTTAATAGCATTCATATTGAACTTCGTTGTTGCACTTTAGTTAGGCTCTTAATGAACGTTTATTTTGTTTTGTTTTGTTTTTTCTTCTTCACACAGTTTTTTGTGGACCCTAATGTTCCAGTTTGGTTTTCCAGTTCTAGTTTAGTACTCTTAGCAACTGTTATTAATAATAAGTAGTGTTATATTATTTATTTTTATTAATAGCAGCAATAATAATAATAATAATAATAATAATAATTATAATTATTATTATTATTATTATTTTTATTATTATTTATTTATTGAATTATTATTATTATTATTATTATTAATAATAATAATAATAATAATAATAGCATCATTGTTATTGTTGTTATTAGTACTATTATTATTATTATTATTATTATTATTAAACTAGAAAGCCGCAGTGCTGCTGCTAGGTTAATTATAAAAACTCTAATTGTTGTAGTAATAATAATAATAACAACAATAATAATAATAATAATAATAATAATAATATTACAACAATTAGAGTTTTTATAATTAACCTAGCAGCAGCACTGGGGCTTTCTAGTTTAATAATAATAATAATAATAATAATAATAATAATAATAATAATAATAATAATAGTACTAATAACAACAACGATGCTATTGATATTATTATTATTAATATTAATATTAATATTAATAACATTATTATTATTAATAATAATAATAATAATAATAATAAAAAATAATAATAATAATAATAATAATCTTCTGTCATTGCATGTCATTAACTTTTGTATAGTATTGTAAAAAAAAAAGAAAAAAAAAGACACATATTTGAAATTAGACGACGTCAGAATAAAGTGAACCTGCAGAGCTCTCTGTTCTCGTGTTATAAATAATCCACACTGTGGACATTAAGCTGGAACCGCTGCAGCGGCATTTCTTGTCAGTGTCAATCCGAGATGTTGTTCAAGTCTCCTGCCACAGTGGCTGGCAGATAAGCAAAATTACCTGCCACTTTGTAAAACATACCGTATTGGATGGTGGCAGGTTTTAATTTCATTCCCTGCACATCTGCAAAATTGGAATTATTTCAAGGACAAAGGTCAGAAGTTAAACGATAGCTCTTTTTTGCCAAGTTAACTTTTCTCCTTTCCTTTTTTTTTTTTTGGTACTAATGCCACAGCACTTTGATGTTCAACAAAAAAACCTGATGTTTGTCAGCAAAGTCGCTGCTTTAAAACTGCTACTTTGATGTTGCGAACATGCCAAACACAGTGTGAAAGAGACTAAATGCCAAACATGAGTCTGCGATTACATATGCATGTCCCTCTGATGTCACTGCTAAGATGGTGCCTATTTAGGCAGTCTGGCAGTTGACTAGGTTTTGGAAATAAGCTTATGTTTATTACTCTTACAAATTTGAGAATATATTTAAATATCCAAAGCAATTTGATTTAAGAATCTTTAATTAACTTATCTTATTTAAGATGCTTTTGATGCCCCTTTCAGAATATGTTGAAGTATAACCAAAAAAAAAAAAAAAATGATAGAAGTCACTTAATGAAGTATGTTGCTGTATTTAAGCAAGTTTCTTGAGCTGCTGTGCAACTGAACATTAGTAGGAACTGGATTTCCATCAGCTGAATGCACATTGCAACTCGTTTCCACTCTAGACAGCTTCGTTCACACCCTGTCAGAGAAAAACAGTCTTGATTGCTCTGGCCTCTGGGGATTTCACAAACAACTCTGGCCAGCAGACGAGGGATCTGTGCTTTAGCGCACATGCAGTGGACGTCTAATCGAGGTTTAGCAGTGTATGTAAAGCTAAAGATGGCTTTGTCCGGTGTTCTAAGGCTTTGGCTCAGCCTGTAAAATTCTTCTCTTTTCAGCCCACTCTCAGTGTCACAAGTGGGGGATGTAAAGCATTTACATCTCCCCAAAATGTTATAGGCTTCCCGTATGGGGAGTTCCCAGCAGCGCAAGGTTGGAATGTAATGTGAAACATAAATATCTGGATGGAGCAATAGCTCTTCATCAGGATACAGCAAAACCCAGTCTTCCACTTCCCCAAGAAAATACATATTTGGCAAAGAATTAACAGCATTCAGTTTGTTGCCAGGTCATTTCAAAGGAAGATGTCTGGTTTTCTAGAAATTATACATTGTGTCGATGGCGTGAACTTGTAGCCTTGAGCGCTGAAGGCCAAAGCAAGGTCACAGGCCAAAGTTAGGAGATTACAGAGAACTAAAAAGAGATGTGAAGTACTGTAGACATTGTTTAGCTTGAGTAAACAAGCCAGTTGTGCCTCTGTGTCAGATTGCATTAGCATGACTTCAGTGGGAGGGTTTGAATAAGTCAGAATCCTCCAGCAGTATTGTAATGGTCTTCAAGAGCAGAAGTAAACATCAAAGCTCTGCTTATGTAGTCTGTTTGGTTTGCTTATTGTTTGTTTCATTTGCCTTCCTGTCAGATTAGAACAAGAACAATTCAGTGCCGTTTTACACACTTGATTGCTTTTCCTTTAAAAAAAAAAAAAAGCGAGAAAATTAAATTTTTAGAAATTAAGTTATATTAAATTATAATTATATATTTTATTATAATAGTTTGATTATTTTTAGATAATTATAATTGCAATAATTATTAATTATATTATAAATGTTACAAAATAAGAGAATTATAATAATTACATTATGTACTATTAATATAAATTATAATTTTGAGATGTTATATTTTTATATTCTATTATTATGATATTTATGTCTATATATTATTTGTATGTTATATAAAATTATATGTTATAATATTTTTATATTATATTCTGTTTTGTTTGTCCAGATTCCGTGACATGATCTTGTTGACGTTTGATGTATTCTCTACCCCCGCCCCTCTCTCTTTCTCAGGAATGACGGACATCGCTGCAGTGTCGCCACATTCATATAGGTCTGATTGAGCGGAGCCGTGAGCTACTCTGTGCGTCAACGATCGGACGGAATGATCCAGCAGGGTGACTAAGAGGAGGAAGAAGGGGGGAGAGGATGGGTGTGAATGCCTCCAGCTACCCTCACTCGTGCTCCCCTCGATTCGGGGGTAACCCACAGACCCAGCAGACCTTCATAGGTAAACTCCCATTTCAGTGCTTTTACAGAGACATTTGTTGTTCTTAGTTTAGCAACTGTTGTGATCAATAACAATAGAAAAGCTCTGACAGCCTGAGCACTATTACATATTTTTTGACTTTCAGATGGCATATATCAGACCCAAATTCTCTGGATTACATTGCAATATGATGATGACGATTTTTTTTTTTTTCTACTACAAGAAAAGGAAATCTCTTTCAAGTTCATTTTTGACTAGAACATAAAATAATTCTATATTGTTTTTATGTTAGAAAAAAACAACAACAAAAACAAAGAACAATGTTCATGTTCAAAGGCAGTTCAACAGCACAGAGAAATAGAATCTCATTAAATTATTGACTTTACCAGCTGGGACAGTCTTCATATTCTTTCACTGTAACATCTTGTCTGTATTCATTTATTTAAAGGCTCGGAAATTGTATCACAACTGTCAGCAGTTGCTTCGTAATTTTTTTCCTTCAGTATCCCACAGAGTCTGGCTTTAACGGCATCTTCTGATGTGAATATTTTCATGTCTTTGCTGTCTTTGAGATCAGTAAAGTAATGGTGCTTTCAAAATGCTAAGCCATGCATGACAGCGGGCCTACAATGAGAAATGGAACATTGGATTGAGACATAAAGTGTCGTCAGGGAGATATTAGCCATGCTGGGGAGGACATTAGATGACTTCATAGTTTCCTTTTTTGGCAGGTGAAAATTTAGAGATTTAGAAGGGGGAAAAGTTAAAAGTGCACATTAAGTGGTTTGGGGATACATACTTTCCTTTTTGAAGTTGGAATTGTTTATACAATGCTATGTCAAGAAGAGATATTTTGCATGCACTGTTTAAAAAAATTACAATGTTTTATTTTGTTTTAATTTCCATTAATTATTTTAAGCATTTTCATTCTACTAATTTAAAAATGCCTCATTCTAAAATATCACTTAAATTTCTCCCGAGCACAAATTCTTTATTTCTCATAGTCTAATCTTGTTTTATGCCTAATTGACGGGAAGGGATGCAATTTCGGCAACTCAAGTTTAATTCAGTTTTAGTGCACAATAAATAGTTTGGGGATGCATACTTTACTGTTTGAAATTTGAATGTTTATTTGCAGTACTCCTTCAAGGGATGATCAGAATATATGAATATAAAAAATAGGGAATTACATATTTTGATGTCATAATTTAATTAAAGTCTTGTCCACATGCATCACTTAAAGGGTTAGTTCACCCAAAAATGAAAATTCTGTCATTACTCACCCTCATGTCGTTTCAAACCCATAAGACCTTCGTTCATCTTCAGAACACAAAGTAAGATATTTTTGATGAAATCCAAAAGCGTTCTGATCCTGCATAGACAGCAATGCAACTGAAATGTTCCTAGGTCCAGAAACGTAGTAAGGACGTCAGTAAAATAGTCCTTGTGACATCAGTGGTTCAACCTTGATTTTACAAAGTTACGAGAATACTTTTTGTGCGCAATAAAAACAAAAATAACGACTTTATCCAACAATTCTTCTCCCACAAGTAACCGTCTTCCGCCATTATCGAGAGTACTAAGACGCACGACTCGTAAACAAGGCTCAGCACATGTGTTCTACATCAGCAGCACCACACGCATGCGTCGTGGTACTCTCGATAATGGTGAACATTTCAGTTGCGTTGCTGTCTATGGAGGGTCAGAAAGCTCTCGGATTTCAGCAAAAATATCTTAACTTTCATTCCAAAGATAAATAAAGGTCTTAAGGGTTTGGAACAACATGAGGGTGAGTAATTAATGACAGAATTATAATTTTTGGGTGAAATATGCCTTTAAATTTCACCATACAATGAATTTATTATTTTTTTGAAAGCTGTTGTAGGGATACAATTATAGAGACACAAGTTCAGTCCAATTGTTGTGTAATTTTTGTACTTTTTGTACAGTGTCATTTAAAAGTAAAGAGTGTTTCAGAATTGTTCTGAAACACTTGCAAAAAGCAAAGCCCTGTGGTGTTGCACTTATTTGGAATAAACTTTAATTATAACGTCAGCAGACCTCACAATGCATATTTTCCTGCTGACAACTTTGAAGGTCTCCAGACTCTCACACAGCGTGTTTCTTTTCTGTCACCAGGTGCCTCCTATGCACCACAGGGTTATGGCGGCGAGTCCAAGCTCTACAGCCTAGAACATGGCCCTGAAAAACCTCAGGACAAGAAGAAAAAGAGCTCCGGTTTGGCCACGCTCAAGAGAAGATTCATTAAACGACGCAAATCCAGTCGGTCAGCCGATCATGCGCGGCAGATGCGCGAGCTCCTCTCGGGGTGGGACGTGCGCGATGTCAATGCCCTGGTGGAGGAGTATGAGGGCACGGCAGCACTTAAAGAGCTCAGTCTGCAGGCGGGACTGGCCCGGCCCGAGGCTCGTACCCTACAGCGTGATTTAGCCACCCTTTATCAGCACAAGTACTGCACTGATGTGGACCTCATCTTCCAGGATTCCTGCTTCCCAGCACACCGTGCCATTTTGGCCGCCCGCTGCCCATTCTTCAAGACCCTGCTTTCGTCGTCGCCTGGATATGGGGCTGAGGTGTTGTTGGATGTTGGGACGGCGGGCATGGATGCGCCCATGTTCTCCTCGTTGCTGCATTACCTCTATACGGGTGAACTGGGCTCGGAGGATGTAAGGTTGCAGAATGTGGATGTGCTGGTCAGACTGAGCGAGGAGTTCGGTACGCCCAACTCCTTAGAAGCCGACATGCGAAACCTCTGTGAGCACATGCCGTATTTTGACTCATTGCTGAGCTTCTCTTCAGACTCTGAGCTGGTGGAGGCTTACGGAGCAGGTGGACCTGCTCCTGTTGCCGCGGGAGTTGGAAACGTAGGGGTGAGCCACAGCTCGCCTGATGAGGAGCTAAGGGCCCACAAGGCCGTGCTCTCGGCGCGTTCGCCCTTCTTCCGCAACCTGCTGCAGCGACGCATCCGCTCGGGTGAGGAGATCACAGAGCGAACTCTGCAAACCCCTACCCGTATTATCCTCGACGAATCCATCATTCCCAAGAAATACGCCCATGTGGTCTTGCACTGCATGTACAGCGATGCGGTGGACCTTTCGCTGGTGCTGCGTGGGAGCCCTTCCGAAGGCAGTCTGGGTGAAGTTCAGGCACTGGTGGCTGGAAGAGGGTGCATGAGTCGGGCGGAAGAGGCCATGGAGCTCTACCACATCGCCCTCTTCTTGGAGTTCAGCATGCTGGCTCAGGGTAAGTCTTAGCATCTCTTTTATCCATTTTTTTCTAGTTGTTGTCTTTTGCTCCCTCAGCTTTGTTTACTGCCTGATTAATTCACAGGCTTTTAAGGGAAGCCCGGAGGAACAGGGTGGGGTTGCTGTAGTTTATTCGCCTCATGTTGGGATTACTGTTGTCAAAGATTCCCATATGTGCCCAACAACAAAGCACTGCAACCTCGGTGCTTCTCTTAATACCCTCATCCGTTTCCTGCCTCTATTAATTTTATTTAGGAAGTTTCTAAGGGTTGCACAATTGGTCCTGTTTTTAGAAGTGTGTACTTAATGACCAAAGTGACACAAATCTGCTTCAGGGTCGACTTTCTCTGACGCAGCCCTACATTAAACACTTTTAACTTTCCTTTGTGTATTTAAGACAGGAGGTAGAAGAATAGGTCACCCCTCTCAAGTTGTGGTTTGCGTTCTGGATTCTGGAATGTCTTTTTTTCCTACTGTTGATGTTTGCTGCAGGGTACGGCTATTGATTTGTATTTAATGTCCTGAGTTTGTAGTTTCTGAAAATGGCTGTAGATTGAGCCAGTTCTTTTTATTTTTTTTAAAGAAGGTATTATTACTTGTTGGTTGGGCTGTGTGATATAGCTCAAGCATATCTTGATATTTTGTATGCTTTTTAATGATATTTGATATAGGTTTCTCTATTACATTGTTTAAAAGGTTTACAGCCATTTGCAGCCAACATTGTATCAGTGTTATGTTTGTTTGCATCAGTGATATTAATAAAGTTAGAGACTGAAATATCATAATGTTACCTGCTACATATGTATGTATGTATGTATGTTAAACTAATTAAAAGCATTCATGTAGCAAGTTAGTTTAAATTACCGTTCAGCACATAATTCAGATAAGGTATTATTATTATTATTATTATTATTATTATTATTATTAATAATAATAATAATAATAATAATAGCAACAATAATAATAATAATAATAATAATAATAACACTTGTTTATTTGGCTCTTTGTGATAAATTGCTTGTATTCTTCACTTGTAATTCGCTTTGGATGAAAGTGCCTGCTAAATGAATAAATTTAAATGTAGTGTAATAGCCTATATCTACACTCAGATACACTATATCTAAACACTAATTTCATCAATATTTGATCAGACACCAAAGACATTTATAATGTTAAAGGTTTCTATTTAAAATAAATTCTTTTAAAGTTCTTTTAAATTTCTTTCATTGCAGAGTCCTGGAAAGATCAGAGTTTATTTTGTGGTTTATATATTACCACAAATGTTTTCGATCAAATAAATGTAGCCTTACCAACTCAAAACCTTTGAACCTTTGCACCAATATGACACCAATATGCAGCAATATGACAATGCATATTAATACATGAAAAATGCCACTCCAGAAAGGTTTTTGAGCATTTATGAGTGAAGTGAAGTAGAGGAAATGAGGAGAGATTAGGAATCTACTCAAATTACATGGTCTTTGGGAAGCTTAATGATCAAATAAAAAGGCATTAAAATCATTGCGATATTCAGCGTTACTTGAATTTTATTTCGTCATCAAATTCTACTGCCGATATAAAATTAGCCTTACTCACTGGAGGAAGAAATAACTTCTTTGAGTGGTATCTAAAGTAGTTCCTCACAGTAATTTACATCTAATTTATCACTGCAGCCTTGCCAAAACCTGTCGGTGTATCAGTTCTCAAAAAAGGGCTTTTTGTTGGCAGCAAATTTTTTCACATTACACATTTACTAGCTTGTACACCCCTTCCCTGTGTACTTTGTATCATCAGGCCCTGTTGTGAATTGGCCAGTTTATCTCTGTTTACTGCACAAAGTGATGGGCTTCAGCTGTGCTGTGCTAAGAGATGTTTTTCAGAGAGCCACCCGTCCTTCTGATTACTTCATCTGAATAAAAGTATCAAACCCAGCGCTCTACAGCACAGGTCTGCAGCGTCAGTGTCAGCTGATCCTTATGACCCATTGGTTAGCTGTGGTTTGTAACAGATAGCGATCCGATTCAGTCCTGTCAGCATAGCCCTATGATGAGCTCAGGAGGACTTGTTTCCTTCCAGAACATGCTGTGCCACTTGCTACATCAACCCTTGTTTTTTTTTTTTTTTCCCACTGACATGAAACATATGGCAGTTAAATACAAATTGCTTGTGCAGCCCTGACTTTGATTTGATTTGTCTTCAATTTTGACAAACTTAACTAACTATTGTCAGAAACCTTGTCAGCTGGTCCTACTGCTAGTTTTCAACAGCTATTTTTGTATGGTACAATGTAGTTACAATGTGTTGCATGAGATTTTCAACACACAAATCCACATTACTGACATCATTGCATTTGCTTGTTTGTTTTGTTAGGGCTAGTCAGGCACTCTGTCAGTCAAAGAAAGCCCTAGATTGAGTATTCAGCACTCGACACAGGCAATCATTGAGGCCATTTCAGTACATGTGTGTTGATAGCCTCTGGTGGGAGACAAACGTGGCAGTGACCTCTAGGAAATGGAGGCACAGCAGTCATTTAACACCCAGTCAGCAGCCGGCCAGTGGTTGGTACATGGCAAAGATAATTAATGTGCTGACCAGGCAGACGCACATTGATAAAAAGCCACCCATTGGTCTGGAACCGGCTCTGTTCCGCAGAGGAAAATTACTCTTGTTCACACTAACTGCAGGAAATCAGCTCCTGCAGTTGTGGATCTTGTTAACCTCTTTGTTAAACCTAAGCTGTGAACTTAAAGGTGACATATGGTAGGGAAACAAAAAAAACCTGTTTGAAAGTTGGACAAATAGCCACTTTTACAGAGAAACGACAAACAGATTTTCCTTTGAGAATGAGAATGCATAGGAAAGAGTGCACAGTATGCTTGCTTGTATCAGCCTCTGATGTGTGCACGACTGCCGTATGTTCGCCCAGCCTGCCTATGTGCCAGTCGAATAAAAGGAAGCACAATCCTTTTCATCACAACAAAATTGTATATTTATCCCAGTAATCACAAAACATTAAATGTAACCTAATAACTTAGTGTCGTAGCACCCAGTTTTTAAGGAAGTCGTGTGGAAAAAAACCCTTGTTATTGCTCTCTGTGTTTGTGCTGTGACAGGAAATTGACGTCAAGAGAAACTGTGAACAGATAACAACAGTGAAAGTAACAAAGTCTTCCCAGTGCATTGTTGACATAGTTATCTGTATTTGCTTAACTAATTAAGCCAACTCATGTGATTAGCCAATACATTTGTAGAAAGGAGTAAATAATGTATGTTGTTTTATTATGCCTCCGTGATCAGCTATAGTTTAATTATACCTGTGATCAATGTTATTAACAGTGGAATTGATAGTTCCTGAAAATATGAATCTAAATTAATAAAATTGCAGGTATTGCTGTTGGCAAGTATGAAAATGAAAGTGTTGCTAAGAAATCATTATGCTGATTTGGTGCTCAAAAAAACATTTTTGCTAAATAAAAGTATTAATTTCTTTAAAAAAAAAAAAATCATAATGACCTTAAACTTTTGAATTGTAGTACTTAGGTCTCGACTACTTTTATTGTGCTTTATGGCAGTTTTTTTGTGTTTTATGATCGTCTGCATTTAAACTGACATCGGGATGAATAATTGATGTCGGAATTATTTAGGTGTATGATTCCTTTAATGCAATATTCATAACACAAAGCCACTCAGAAATCAGAATGGTTATGTTGTCAGAAGCATGTGCAAATGAACATATTAGGCCCACATTTACCTTAAGAGTTATTCAGTAACTTGGCACTTGGCCCAACCTAGTCAATGACATTGGCTAACCTCAGAGTACTGTCATAATCTGATCATTTACATATAGAAGTCTTAAAGTGCATTAGCAAATTAAACAGCCTGTTTAATTCAAAGGGTCAGAGAGAGGGTAGTAATTGCTCCTGTAAAACTAAATGACGGCTTTTTGGTGCAGGAAACCTGGCTAACATAAAAAGTGGGCCTCAGGGGGAAAAATTTGCATCTAATCAGTATCTCACAGGGTAGATGAGATGATGCAAAGTGGTGGTCCAGATATCCGGCTTAGGCACATTAGACCATTTTCAAACAGTGTGTGGAAATAGACTGACTTGGAGTTGAAGGAGACAGTTCTGGTGAGGGTTCGTGCTGTGAATGAACTGACACAGGGCTAAGCGTGACACTGCACCTGTGACGATAACATTAACTGACAGCATGGTGTACCATAGGTCTGTTCTGTAGTGCAAATGAAATGCTTCATCGGTGGGCCTGGAGGCTTGAAGCTACAGAGAGCTGTGCGCATTTCTTCCAGTTCTCAGCACCTTTAAAAAATGCATTGCTTCTCATTTGAGAGAGAGACATCTAGGGATAAAGAGAGAAATTATTCACAAACTGAAAACCTTTTGTGTGTTCCAGTATGTGTTCATTTGTATTTTTCATTCTTTGTTCCGCTTGCAGTTTTGTGTCACTGTTCATTAAGTTGAATGGTTTAAAGAGGATGCTTTGATATTTCATCATTATCTAACAATGAAAATTTGGGTAGCAGGAGCATTTAAAAAATCCATAAAGCAAGGTCTTTGTGACCTTGTTTTTCTTCTAAAGCTTTTCAGACATTCATTTCATACAATTTAATTAAACCATCTAAAAAATAAATAAATATATATTTATTTATTTATTTATTTATTTTTTCAGTTTGTGTGGTTGCAAAGTGTAAATAGTAATCTCAAATTGTGATTATCTGCTAATGAGCTAAAAAAAAAAAAATTAATAGGGTTGTTCTGTATTCTTGCATGCTTTATATGTAGAAAGCTGATTTATTATATTTGAAGATACTTCATTTCTTGGGATGCACTGATATTAAATTCTAGATACCTTTAAGCTCTTTCTTTTTCTACAGCAATTAACTGTATGGTTGATTATTAAAATTATGTACTTTTGCTTAAATACATAAACACTGAACACAAAAATCAATCATTTTGTTAATTTAGTTATTACAACATTATAATGTATGATATGAAAATTATTTTGAAATTTGCAAAAAATGTAAAACTTAATTTGCATGTAAAAATAGAGCAAGTGAGCATGTGCAATTAAAAATATAATATCGACTGGCACAGACAGATTTATTTTAAATTAAATAAATCTCTAATATCAAAATGATACTGATATATTGTGTATCCCTAACATTCTTCTTTTATCTTATTCCTTATTTAATATTATTTTAGAAGATTTCACATTTTGTACTGAATTTAAAGGCAGGAAGTAACAATAATCTTGTGGGTAACAAACAGTGTCACCTGAGCACCTCTGTTCCTAGAGAAAACAGGTCTAATATTGATATCTTTGGAGAGAGAGTCCTTTTGAAACGACAACGCTTTGATGCTTGTGCAAGAGTCTGACGTCCTTTAGAGTGTGTTTCAAACTCGATTTGGAAACCGTTCCTGGCCCCAAGGCACCATTCTGATTAGTATTAACACAGATTGCTGGTGGTGTTTCCATTAAGCCTATGAGAGACTGTCAGCTCTGTAATGATTCTGTCTGTTACAGCTTGTCTGAAAGGTCATGGAGAATTTTAACCCAACACCTCTCTGGGGCTCCTTCACTCTCCGCTTCTCATTTTCATCTCTGTATCTTTCAGCAATTTCCATCTTTCACATTCAGTCATACAGCCCGGGTTAATTTTCCACTATCTCTGTCCTTTTTGACATTACTCTCCTAATCTTTACTCCTCCTCCCATTTTTCTTCCTCTCAGCATGTCGGTGTTTCTCTCGCTGACTGGCTCACTCGATCTCTCCTCCTCCTCCTCTCTGTCTATTAGTCTGTCTACCCCTTATATCAAGCTCCGGGGCTCTGGCTAGTTAATTGGGGTACTGCACTTGTTCAAGGCTAATAGATACCCTAATGATTAGTCCTTCACTGTCTCCGCTCCCATCCTGCGTTGCTGTGTTCCTCCAATATCAGGTGTACTCAACTGTAAAATGAGCTCAAGACTACCATTAGGTATTTCACATCACATGGCCTTGTTGTTAGCTTTGAGTCCTTGACAAAATGTGTCTTTTCAGAGGAAGCATATTTTAAATGCATACTGAATCTGTTATAAAACGTTGCCTTGCTTGTGGTTTAGTTTTAAATTAGTTTTTTATGAGTTTTCTAGTGAAATGAGTTTTAAATGACTCATTTGTTAGCAGTTCCACATTGCTGAAATCAGCCGACCTTCCTCGTGCGTCCTCCTCATCCTCCTTTCTCACCATGCAGGCTGAGACTTTTTTTTTTTTTTTTTTTCTCTTTTCCCTCATAACTTTCCTGTTTAGTTTTCCCCTACAGATCTTCATGGGTTTTACTTATTGACACGTTAACTTACGAGGACTTCTCACATTATTAGGCAACTGTGACGTGAGCTACATACAGCTGGATTCTAACAGTAATTCATTTGTAAATATACCCTTTTTTTTTTTTAGGGCTGTGACGGTGGCAGATTTTTTATCACCGCGGTGGTAATGGACCAACTACCGCCAGTGGCGCGGTGTTGTGTATATTTATATATATAATTCTGAAATGCAAAAATAAATAAATGAGGCTCAATCATCTATTAACAAACATGCGTGTTTATTTTAGCACTTCCGTCAGTGAATACTCAGCCTGCAAAACACTAAAATATATATCAAAGAAATAATACAGTTAAATAGGAAAGTAGCCTTAAATAAGAACGTTAAATAGGCTACATCCTGTCTACCTCACGCGAGCGGCGTGGCGAGAAGCCATTATAATCAGTGATGCTGTCTACACTAGATGCGGCGCGATACGACATGACAAATCCCTCACAGTAAACTGCCTCGTCCTATTTATGACGTACTGACACAAAATTCAAATGTCCTGTATAGACAGACTCAACCTGTTGTGTTGCGAAGCTGCGTTGTTGTGTTAGACACGGTTCACTGTTCCGCCACCAAGCAAGCGGGTGCGTTAACTCCTCGTCTGCACGCGCTCTCTGTGGAATAGGAATCGCAGTGTATGTTGCCACATTTCTTGTTGGCATCTTCCTTTTACCGCTGTCTCGTTCGTATTTGGCCAGTTTGGAGAAAAGCCTCTCCAATAAAAACCTGCGATCACATGAACTTGAAGGCACTTGTACAAACGCGGATGGGTGGCATGAATGGAAATGATTCCAGACTGGCGATGTAGTATTTGGTTTCCCAACAAGGTCCATCGCTCATCACAAAATAAATTTGCTGAATGCAGAATAAACTGTATTTTCCTGCGCTCAAACCTGCCAATCTAAAGGAAACGCCGTGTATGGCGTTTGAGGTAATTTGTGAATTAGCGTAGATTTATAGTCTAAATAAAAAAATTTGCAACTGTTACTATTACTACAATTGTATACAAACTTGTATTATGCTTGTTATAGAGTGTGTGACGTCACGTGCATTACCGCCGGTGGCAATAGACAACCGACCACCGCGGTGACGCCGTGACCGTCACAGCCCTACCTTTTTTTATATATAGCATAATTAATTTGGAACTAGCTTTCCATCAGGAGTGTGACTGATGTCTCAAAATGCCGCCTCCATAGGGAACTAGGTTTTGGAACGGAGCAAATGTGGGCATAAGATCAAACCACTAATAAGGAGGCCACACTAACTGCTGAGGAGTACATCTGTGCTTTTCGGACAAGTGATCGGAAACAAGAAGAGGCCAATCAGAACACACAAATGCAGATATTTGCTCCACTCACCAACACTTTTCTGTTGCATCTTGTTTTTTTTTGTGTGGAGCAAAGCCCACCCTTTAGGAGTTCTTACATTTCTTAATAAACCCTGATTAAAATCCATTTCAATTTTAGCAGCCTAGTGTAAATGCAGATTTTGCCCTGTTAATTTGAATAGATGTTTTTATTCCCAATGTGAAGCACAAACGTTGAGATACTGTTTAAAAACAACAATGTTCATCTGCATTTCCCATGTTTATAGATACGGTCAGGAGATTCAGAGTTCACAAAATCAACATCGAAGCACTGATGAAATCTGCGGCGTTTTCTCGGGACTCATTACCATCAAATCTTCTGCACTTGGCATTCAAGTGCTTTTGAGTGGAAAACACTGCAAGTTGTTTGTGCAAAGTCTTCCTGCCATGTGTTGCTTTTGTTTTGCAGATTTTTGTTTCTGGTCTCGTGTTAGGACACTCGTCTCATGTTTGAGTAATTATTAACTCCTTGGTGTAAGTTCTGCAATCATTCTTGCGGTCTGAATTCGAATCTCGCACCTTATCATTAACTTTGATTAACTTGCATTGATTTGTTGCTCTGCATTCATGCCCAACGTGAACAATCTACACATTGATTACAAAGTCAATAAAGAATGATGAGATTTTTGGATGCTGGGTGACACGCACCCTAGAGGCTAATATGATACTGTTTTTTTGAAAATGACAAGTTTACGGCTCTGCGAGCAGAGATTATAATTAACTGGGACGGGTTTATTAGGCAATACTGCACTGCTTTGCTTCTGCATGCTAAATGGTTTCTAGTCATGCAGTGAAACAGATGCAGTGCTACTCTTAATCTTCCGTGCGCTCCAGGCTGGAGACGTGTGAGCCACCATCCTCAGGCTGTACGGTGCCCATCATGAAAGGGAAGGCATTGTCATTAGATCTCAGCCTTAAACTATACACCTTAGCACTTTGCAGGCAATAAGAGAAGGTATAGAAGGCTATTTAAGCAATATCACACTTGTGCTGAATATCAGTATGGTTATAATTTGTCTATAGGCACAAGGCTGCAGGGAGTCATGGCTGGTATTCAGTAAAACAGCACAATTGTGAGTGGTTATTGATTTTGAGAGCATCACAAATGAAGTAAATTATGGACAGTATCTACTGGGGTTTAGAAAAAACGTTTTAAAAACACTCCCAGGTAATATTATGTTAACTCTGACCTTATATTTGCCGACGAAAGGTCCAAGTTGTGGTTTTGGACAGGTCAGGGGTTATGGCGTAAGAAACTATGAATGCTTGTTGTCTTTATTTGACTTCCTCAGATCCTTAACATCTTCAAGGTCACCCTTATGAGTCTTGAAGAACAGTTTATTTACTTAGAAAATATGTCATTCGACAACGTAATACTGTCTCCAGAGTTTTGAGAGAGGCATCTGCTCTGACGCAGGCTGCCTTCTAGTTGAATATTTAATGGTACTGATCAGCACAGTGTGCCTGAACACTTAAAGGGATAGTTCACCCAAAAATAAAAATCCTCTCATCATTTTATCACCCTCAAGTTGTTCCAAACCTGTATGAGTTTCTTGAGTTTCGTTCTTCTGTTGAACTCAAAAGATGATATTTTGGAGAATGTTGGTAACCCAATAGTTACTGGTCCCCATTGACTTCCATAGTATGGAAAAAAATGCTATGGAGTAGTTCACCCATTTATGGAAATGGTGTCATTTACTCACCCTCATTCTATCAACATGTTATTTTTTTCCCTTCTGTTTAGCCTGAGATGGATTATTAGACAGAAAGTCTGAGCTGCTTTTTTCCATACCATTATAGCTGGATAATGATTTTTGCTGTAAAGGTCCAAATATTATAATGTAAATTATTCACTGATAAGATTTTTTTTTTTTAAGTATGTCATCACCAAAGCTACATTTATTTGATCAAATATTCAGTAAAAACTGTGATATTGTGGAATATGATTAGAATTTAAAAGAACTGTTTTCTATTTTAAAATATTTTAAAATTTAATTTACTCCTGTGGTGGCAAAGCTGAATTTTCAGCAGTCATTATTACACTAGTCTTCAGTGTCACATGATCCTTCATAAATCATTCTAATATGCTGATATAATGCTCAAGAAACAATTTCTTATTATCGTTGTTGAAAACAGTTGTGTTGCTTAATATTTTTGTGGAAACAAATACTTTCATTTAAATCCTTCAAACAAACCACATTTATTTGAAATAGTCTTAACTGTTTTGATCAATGTATTGTGTTTTGTTAGGTATGATCCAAAAAACTTTTACATTTCTGTATGCAAACTATTGTTGGAAATGAATTTCTCATAAGGCCTGTTAAAAAGGGAAAACCAAGCTTGCTCTCTAGAGATGCTTGGCTTGAATTGCATTGAGGTTAAAATTCTCCACTGCTCTGGGGGTCTTTGTATCAAGCACAGGAAAAAAAACTGTGGCATTTACTGATTAAACTGCACTGAATGCCTCTCTTTTGACATTCTGTCTTTGATGACTGGAAAAGGAGACCAAAAGAATTGAATAGAAGAGACAAAACAGATCAAATCAGTAATTCAAGGCACAGTTTGAAGCAGCATAAAGCAGTGTTTTCGTTGTGAATAATTGGGTAAATTATTCATCTTTTCCCACAGTGACATTTAAATGCATACATTTCATTAATATTTTAGACATATCTGCATATATTGTGGTAGAATATATTCCTGGTGTGTTTGAGGACTCTTAACTTTTTAAAATGTTATAGTCACGGTGATGGAAAAAATTATTTCAGAAATAGATAAAACGGCATAGAGGGCAGATGGGAGGTAGTGCCCTATTCTAAGAGCATCCCGACCACCCACGTCTTTGTTTTAAAATCTTGATTAACTGCATTTGGAGACAGATTTGTATGTTTAAGAACAGCTGAAGCCCTGTTTATGCCTAAATAAAATGTGATGTCATTGTTTATTCGTCTTAGGCTGTGAAGACATTGTGGCAGACAGCATCTCGCTGGACTCTGTGGTGGCCATCCTGAAGTGGAGCTCACAGCCATACGGCTCCAAATGGGTTCATCGGCAGGCCATGCACTTCCTGTGCGAGGAGTTCAGCCAGGTCATGACCTCCGACGTCCTCTACGAGCTTAGCAAGGAGCACCTGCTGGCGGCCATTCAGTCTGATTACCTGCAGGTGATGACCGTACACCAGTTCACCTTGAGCACTTTTCAGATTTCCCAGTGCGAGACCATCTAGTTCAGGATTTTCCAGTTTGAGCTGATTGAGTCAAATAATCTGCATTGTAAATACAGAGACGTCTTTTACTAGAAATATGAAAAATGTCATTTTGTTAACTAAATGTGAACAGTAAGGGGGTTTTTCACACAGGTCATGTTATTGGCTCCTCAGACAAAATATGTTCATGTGTGCAAAAAAATCGTATTGAATTAAATTTTCTAGCACAGTATTTTTAACAACTTAACAGTAAGGTCTGTTACACATGATTTTTGTGCTGTTACATCAAGGTCAAGCTTATTTTCTCTCTGGAAACATACAGGGGTAATTCAGGGTAACTGCATCATATTGCACTATTGGGAAATTTGTTTATTTCAGTCCACAAATCATTGCAGGGCTTCAGTGTCAGTATCAGTCTGTTTATTGATCTCTGTTGATCAGGGCTCCCTTCTCTTAAAGGTCAACTGCTTTTGTTTTTAGACAAATGAGTCAGCGGTATCAGATGACCCCCTTAAGTCTCCTCTGTGAGCTTATATAGAGAGCTGTAACCCCATCTGGGATTTGGCCTGGCTCACAGAAGTCTGTTAGCGCCTTCACACTCCTGTGTGCTAGCGGTTCAACATTTACAAGTCTTCGTTAACTCTAGTCTGGGTCAAATCTGTTGAAATGATCTAATCCCTGTAGTGACTGAGAATTTGTAAATAAACATTAACAGGGACTAGCGTTGTTTTGACACTATAAAAAATGTAGTTTTTAACGTTACATTATAAATGTTTCATATATGCTTCAAAAAGCGGCATTAACTGATTAATTAATTGCCATGGTCATGAAAAACCTGTAAATATCAGTGGATTTTCAGTGTGTTTACAGGTGTAAAATTTACATGGAAATTAATAAATTCTTAAAAGTCATACATTTTTTGTAGTTGCACTCATTTCTACATTATTTCATTAGCTATTGTCTAGAGCTGGAGTAGAGTAAAGCTTGTTTATTGACATTCATTTTCAGTTAGTTAACGAATAGGTCTGAATGATTAATTTGTAAATCCCTCTGAATAAAAGTTATTTTTCTTTTAAAAAAGTGTTGTGGACTTGGTCAAGATATATAAGAGCTGTTTGTCATCAAATCCCGCTCGCTCTCACTCTCGCCGCTAATTTCCGGTCCACTCTACTGCTGTCTTGTAAAAAAGGCAAAAAGCCCAAAAAATAAAATTTAAGAAAGCGTGGCCACCCTGATATTAAAAAATGTAATTTTGTTTGAGGGTTAATCTGTGTCCATTAAACCTGGATCAGCTTCTGACGATGAATGAAATGAGATTTTGGCTGTGCAATATTCTTAGTAAGAGATAAGATAGTAGCAAAATCATTTTTCTCAGGTTTTACCTTGTACCTGCAGGACCTGCTGCTATGAAATACGTTGGTTTTATATATCCTGTTTTTCTTCGATATCGTTCTGTTGCATACAGCAGTCTTCTTCAGCCTTGCAGCACTGACTGAATTCAGTAACATAAACTGGTACTGTTCTTCTCCCCTCTTCACAGGCCAGTGAACAGGACATCCTCAAGTATGTTGTAAAGTGGGGTGAACACCAGCTCATCAAGAGGATGGCCGATAGAGGTATCGTACGCAAACACTGATATGTCACTAGATACACATTAAAGGAATAGTTCATCCAGAAATGAAAAGTCTGTCATTTATTTACTCACCTTCATGTCATTCTAAACCTTGTTTTTCATGAAACAAAAAAAGTGATTATATACACTACCGTTCAAAAGTTAGGTTTTGATAAGGTATTTTTTTAAAAGAAGTCTCTTATGCTTAACAAGGCTTCATTTTATTTGATCAGAAATACAGTAAAAACAGTAATATTATGAAATATTATTACAATTTAAAATAACACTTTTATATATATATATATATATATATAT
>JAFVLL020003183.1:0-12539 GCA_021397915.2 Tor tambroides | reverse complement strand
CATACTCTCCGAGATGGGAGAAGGATGTGTTTGCTGAGATTGTGTGGGCTGGTGAAGGGTTTTTTTTTTTTTTTCATTATTGCTAGTATGACTTTCGAGTGTGGAAGCGAGAGAGTGTGTGTGCACTTTTATGTGCGAGGGACCCTCATATTGAGCTGTGGAGAAAGTAGGGAGGGCTTTCTGCTGTTTTGTGAGAAGGAGTGAAGTTTTAGTCCTCTCCACGAAGAGATACAGAGCTTTTAAAACCCCTCTGGAGGCTCTCTAATATCAGGAGAAGGGATTATTGCTGTGGCCCTCCCCTTCGCTCTCTCCACTCATCTATTCCTCTGCTATCATTTAAATGTCTGAGGAATAATTGAATGAATTATCATAAAATTTTGACAAATTCATTGACTCGGCCACCACCGCGAGTGAGCGAGAGCGTTCCCTTTCATTTTAGCCGTGCAAGACATGACATTTGAAATTCGTTTATATGCGGCCAAGACATTTCGCTGTTTCGCCAGTGGTCTGAAGAACAAAAAGAGGTAAGAGCAGAGAAGTAACCTTGTGGGGCGATCTGAATGAGGCAAACCAAACAGGATATTTGGCGGCGTACGTATTAAAATATGCAGGCTTTCTTTGGGACATGGGTTCAGAAAGCAGGGCAGAACTTGAAAGAGAGGAACCGATGTGGGGGGAGGAATTGTCTGCTGCACCGACTGCTCTCTCTGACCTCGGCGTTCCTACATTAAAATGCTTCCCTTGTCTATTTCTCACAATGAGCTTATGTAAATTCTTTTCTGTTTTAAGACCACTTTTATTTCTTTAATTGTAAAATTAATTGAAAGTTTAATATGTTTGTGCTCTAAATTATTGATGGCTAGTGGTATTTCATGGGACTGCAGTAGTGTGGTTTTGTGTGTCACCTTTAAATCTGTATATAATAAAACAGTCTCTTATATGTAAATTCCCTTCCCCCATAAACCTCATTGTCCCTTCAAAATACTTTTTGAATTCTTTTTTCTTCTTTTTTTTAACCCACTACTTCCAGTGCTTCCAGTTCTGTACCACTGGTACAGAAGCTCATAGGCTGTTTCTATTTGCAGAAATCACTGTGTTTAGCTTACCGGTCACAGCTGCTCCTCTGCAGGCTTTGATCACAGTGACCAACGTTAAGTCGACAAAGTGGCAAGGGTCACATGTGCAGAGGGCCAGCTGTCGCCTCGCTCTCCCTAGGACACCATAATGATTCTTGTTAAGGGCGCTCGGCTCCCCTGGAGGAATGTTGTTTGCTGGCGACTCAGGCTTTTGGGTTCAGGCTCAAGGAGGAAAGGGTGGTGGAAAAGGAGGTAGTGGTTGAGATGAAACAGGTCACTTCTTTTGTCCTCTGCTGTCGAGCAGCTCTGCAGTGCATTTCTGTATTTTTTGATGTATTCTTTAAAACCTTGTAAAGTTTTTTTTTCTTTCAACTTTTAAAAATCCCTCAAATGGCCACTATTTACTGATGCGATGTCAAATAAAAAAAGTATTGTTTGCTTGTACACTTTGTTGTCATTGTGCAGGTCATTTAGGTTTGTAAAAAAATGTCCTCCTCTTCTTCTTCATTATCATTATCATTATTATTATTATTATTATTGTTATTATTATTATTATCATCATGGAAAGACATTTTTAACTTTCTGGTTTTCATCGAGAGAAAGAAAGAAAGAAAGAAAGAAACAAAGAAACAAAGAAAGAAACAAAGAAAGATTTCCTCAAAAACATTAAGCATCACTGTTTTATACATTGATAATAATAAGTGTTATATAATAAATAATAATGTTTCTTGAACACCAAATTCAGTTTTGCCATCACAGGAGTAAATTGCATTTTAAAATGTATTAAAATAGGTATTTTGAATTGTAACAGTATTTTACAGTATTACTGTATTTTTAATCAAATAAATATGAAAGAGACAAAATATTAAAAAAATACCATATGGTAATATTTTATAGAGAGAGAGAGAGAGAGAGCGAGAGAGCGAGAGAGTGAGTATCTCACAAAAGTGAGGACACCCCTCACATTTCAGCAACAATTTTAGTATATCTTCTCAAGGGACAATACTACACAAATGAAACTTGGATATATTTTAGAGTAGTCAGTGTGCAGCTTGTATAGAAGTACAAATTTACTGTCCTATAAATATAACTCAACATATAGCCATTATTGTCCAAATAACTGGCAACAAAAATGAGTACATGTGAACATGTCAAAACTGTGTCCAAAATGTCAATATTTTGTGGGGGCACCATTGTTATCTAGCACTGCTTTAATCCTCCTGGACATGGAGTTCACCAGAGCTGCACAGGTTGTTGCTGACAATGACATCACAGAGCTGCTGGATGTTAGACCATAGGTGCTTCTCCACCTTCCGCTTGAGGATGCCCCACATGTGCTCAAAAGGGTTCAGGTCTGGAGACAGACTTGGCCACTCCATCACCTTCACCTTCAGCTTCATCAGCAAGGCAGTTGTCATCTTGGCGGTGTGTTTGGGGTCATTATCATGTTGGAAAACTGCTGTTCGGCACAGTTTCTGAAGGGAGGGCATCATGTTCTGCTTCAGAATGTCACAGTACATGTTGGAATCCATGTTTCCCTCAATGAACTGCAGCTCCCCAGTACCAGCAGCACTCATGCAGCCCCAGACCATGATGCTACCACCACCATGCTTGACTGAAGGCAAGACACAATTTTCTTGGTACTCCTCACCAGGGCATCATCACACATGTTGGACACCATCTGAGCCAAACAAGTTCATCTTAGTCTCATCAGATCACAGGACATATTTCCAGTAATTCATGCTCTTGGACAGGCTGTCTTCAGCAAACTGTTTGTAGGCTTTTTCTGTGTGCCAGCTTCAGAAGGGGCTTCACTCTGTGATGACAGCCATGCAAACTGACTTGTTGCAGTGTGCGGTGTATGGTCTCAGCACTGACAAGCTGACCTTCCACTTCTGCAACCTCTAAACCAATGCTGGCAGCACTCATGCATCTGTTTTTTGAAGGCATCTTCTGCACCTGATGCACAGCACGAGGATCTAACTTCTTCGATTGATCCTTGTGAGGCCTGTTCCGAGTGGAACCCGTCTTGGAAAACCTCTGTATGACCCTGGCCACTATACTGTAACTCAGTTTCAGGGTGTTACTGAACTTCTTATAGCCTAGGCCATCTTTGTGTAAGAGCAACAATTCTAATTCTCAAATCCTCAGAGTTCTTTGCCATGAGGTGCCATGTTGAACATCCAGTGGTCAGTATGAGATAATTGTACTCTAAGCACCAAATTTTAACTGCTCTAAAACAAGATGCACAAATTTGTGTGGTCCTGTCAAGCAAGCAAAAACATGAACATGGTGAAAAGGACATGTGGCTTTGCATGGTTAAACGACGTATAGCTGTTATCACTTAGGGTGTACTCACTTTTGTTGCCAGCTTTTTTGACAATAATGGCTGTATGTTAAGTTATTTTCAGAGGACATTAAATCTTTACTGCTATACAAGTTGCACATTGACTACTCTAAAATATATTGGTTTCATTTCTATAGTTCTGTCCCTTGAGAAGACATACTACAATTATTGCCGAAATGTGAGGGGTGTACTCACTTTTGTGAGATACTGTGTGTGTATATATATATATATATATATATATATATACATACATATATATATATATATATATATATATATAAAATATACTATCAATAACAATTGGTCTAGTATAGTTAACAATTTACCTAATATTTGTATGTGCTAATATACCTACTATTTGTGTATGTTAACGCTTGTTAAAATATTGCAACAAACTAATAGCAAACACTAGTTGCAGCCTATGTAGAGTGTTCCAAATCAGTCACAATTGGAGATTCCATTTTAGTTTGGTTTAATTATAAGACAGAAACCTGTATGTGGACAATGGGGAAGCTCAGTAGTTTTTGAAACGGAACTCTAAATAAAGTTTGAATTAAAGCATCACTAACAAGCAGCTTAGCATGATTATCATGTCCTTTCAGCAGTGTTAATATTGTTTTACAATCAAGTCCCTTTACAAGACCTTCACCAGCTGGTATCAGTTGCCTGTCACACTTCTAGCACACAGCTAAATATAGTTTAGTTGATGTCTGAGGACAATTACTGTCTAACAAGCGGTTTTCCCACTCTGGAAGAATGCAGTAAATCCATGCAACAATATTGAGTGCGACAGATCTGCCTGGATGGAGACCATATTTATAGATTCATTTGTATAGGTCCAATTACTTTCATATTTGTTCATATTTATAGAGCCACATCTCCATTTTGCCGGCATTAATATTCAGGAAATCCCTAAATGATAAAGCAGCTAAACAGACACAGACCAAGTGCAGCTTTACAGCATGTATCTTTTTGTTCTTCGATTTTAATAAATCCTCTCGATCTATTACCATGTACCTCCTTCATCAGTCTAGTAATGTATAGCCTAATCAGTCATCTTGTTGTTACATTATTGGATAAAAGACTTTTGCTGAATGAGCTCCAAGGAATAGTGTAACATTCATGATCTCCTAATACTGGCAACAAAGACGGTGATAAAATGAGCTATTTAAAAGAGGATGCAAATAAAAAATAAATTGCATTGCACAGAATGATAAAATGCGTTATTAAGGCTGAAGTATAAATATTGCATATGTCTTTTCTGAAATGAACAGCGTATGCATTTTATCTCATGCAAACTGTAGACGGCAGTCAGACATCAAGAGCATCAAGGGACTAATTTCCTTCTCACCCTTCTAAGCAGATAATCATATTTACTTGGCTGATGTCCCAAAATAAGTTTAGTCTTAATTAATAAACAAATTCGCTAATAATATGAAGGGAACCATGAACACAGAGGTTCATCAATTAGCAGGATTAGTTAGGCAGGGAGCATATAATCCACGCAGAGGCGTTTACATGCTGCCGATTACTCCTCCTTTTTCACAAGCTTTCATTGTGATGAAATTCAGAGCAATAATGCAAGTTGTTTGTTTCTTTGACAACCCCTTTGAACTTGAACGCATCTAAAAGGTGATGTATTATTTTTGTGATTGTAATGGGCAGATCACAAGCTCATGTGTCAGTCAGCACTCAAACCCATGTGTGTTAAGAAACAGCCCTAAAGTAAACTTTTATCTGAGGGCACCAAAGGGTCAAGGTGTGGCTGGTTATGATAGTCCATTTAGCCCCTGCTGGTAGAAGCTGTAAATGCAACATCCTACGGGCAAAAGCAACCAGGAAAGACAAATGTGTGTGTTTTTTTTTTTTTTTTTTTAAATAATTAAATGGCAACAAATTGGGATATATGAAGGGAAAGTGCTTTGCATGACTTAAGCCAGTGTTGTGTCATGTGGAACACACTGCTGCTTTCTGTCTCTCACATTCCTTAGCTCGTAATCTGCTAATAGAACTTCTGGATTATAAAAGAGAAACACATATTAAGCAGATCTCTCTTTTTACCTCCCATCTTGCAACTGCCATGCCCCTTTTAAACATTTTTCAAAGCCTGTGGCTATCACATAAAAAAAGTGTGGAAATGGGGTGAAAATCACAGATTTGAAGTGCATGCTGGCAGATCATTTTCACATATTCAATTTCTTTGACAGGTACCAAACATTTCATTTCACTTTATTTTATTTTATTTTATTTTATTTTATTTTATTTTATTTTATTTCATTCACCACTTTAATCATATTGTATATTTAGGAATATTATGTATTTTCTAGCCTGTGCTTATTTTCTTGAAATATTTCTAAGATTAATTACATTTTTAAATTAAATTAACATGATTCTAGTCATTCGCAATATTGATACTATAGAGCTCCAGGTGGGAAATATTTTTGGGTGTCCTTTCACACACTATCAGTACCTTATAGTATGCATATTAATAGCTTAATTGTACCTAAAGTGTAAAAGGTACCTCCCTATAGTGACAGCTTTTGTACCTTTTTTCTGGCAGCATGCACCAGACCAAGCTTAATATAAAATCTTTAGGCAGTTTATGAAGTATAATTTTGTTTGCATATTGAGCAAGCAAATTGAGCAAAAATATTGCAACTAAAATCTGCTGTCTCTTGATACATGATGGGACTGGTTGGCTCACTGTGTGTGCTACTAGCCCTGTTAAAGTTAGTTACATATTATTTCCTGTCTTAGCAGAATAATCCAAAGCTTCCAAGAGAAATCTTCAATGTTCCATTTCAATTAGTCTGATTGAGTAAAACCTTATAGATCTTAGGTATTATATCTGGCATTTTAACTGATTCTTCTAAATCCCATATGCCAAGGGCTAATTCTCTAATTTGAAAGTATTCTGCATTGGGGAAGTCTGGACCCATCACTGTTATGAACAGTAATAACATAAGACAGATGACACACCACAATGCCAAATTCATTCACGGTCCATTCAAGTTTTATCAATTTTATCTGTTTTAAAAGATGTTTCTGGTTTTGCTTTAAATATATGAAGCTCTTAGCGTAATCATGGGACTCATATATGTCACAGTTACTCATGAAACACAGTACATTTGCAGGTCTTTTCTTCCTGCGCTGAAGACCTTGTTAGAAAATGATCACTATCGGTACCGTGAGTCACAGTGTAATGACTCAGTTCTCAGTTTCTGCTGTTCATTTTGGCCTTTACTACTAGATGAACTCAATCAAATCAAGCCCTTCATTATTAGCATTTACCCATTAAAAAGCTACATGAAGCATACAATACTAACTCAATCATGCTAAAGTTACAGTACCAAAACATGCATGTTTTTTGGTGATTTAAGATTGATATCCCTCTAAATATCATTCAGGGGTTTTCTGGCACGTCTGTCCATCTCTTACAAAGCGGCACTCACACTGAGCTTGTGGTATTTACAGATGGTAGCAGAGACAAATATAGATAATAACCTCTAGAGGATCATTTCATAATCCCGCATGTACCCACGCTTCCTCTCCACTACCCATCATTCCCATTTGCAGAAAGCCCATCCCACCGTAGTTGTCGCTAAATTAATATTCAAAGGTTAAGAGGTCTGTGCCTAGCGTGTAATGAGGAAGCAGACTAGTTAGTTAGAGCAGGTTCATTGAGCTCTTGCATTAAAGCATCACACATGGATAATTTATGATTTCCATTGTCCCTCCTTCTGTGGGAATAAATTTTAACTGCTTTAATATGCCCTCTTCATGCTTGTGGAAACGGAACATTTTAGTCTGTGTCGGCCATTCACTCATAATCAAGCAGTGAAAAACATTCGCTGTAGCTGCTGGGGGAATAATGTTCATCCTTAAGGCTAAGTTCCACCATCTATTTCTCACTGCCTCCAGGGACCCAATACCCCAACTGAGAAAAAAAAAAAATCAAGTTGTGAGCTTGGAAAAAGAATAGAAAAAAAAGATCGCCAATGCCAACCAGAATTTATTGCATTGCAGTGGTTATTCATACGTATTGCCATTTATTTTATTTTTTAAACCGCTTAGCGTTCGTACGGTTGTCTTGCTTGCGTCCTAAATGGGACAGTGTGTCCCGTGTTTTGATGTATCACCTAAGGTTTTTAGAATTAATTTCCTGGCCTTATTAGACACGTAGAAAGTAAAGTGGTTTTTTATTTGTAAAATCTGTGTCAAATGTCAAATCCTTTAATCATGTTTTTGTTGCCAAAATGAATGGATGGACGTTGTGAACCCACCAAAGGTGCCATATATACATGTATTCATTTTGCACAATTTTGTACAGTTACTCTTCTAATATCATTAGGAAATTAACAGTGAGGTGATTTATTCACTATTTATTAAATAAATCATTTAAACAATACTGAATCTTTAAGACAAGTAGATAAAGACAGTTCTGAAAGACAATCCCAGCCCCTCTTAAGTAGAACAAAGATAAATCAAGTAATAAACGACGTCGTGATGGTATAGCATTAATTAGAGCTGCTTTAATTTGCTCTGAACATGCACATGGATCCGTTTAAATGTGTCTTACATATTTAAAGGGTGGAGATGAATTATGATAGAAGGGAAATTAGCTCTGCGTTGTGTTCGTTTCATAGTCATGCTGTACACCTGACCGCTTGCTTGTTACCTTATTTCTCCTGTATTTTCATATAGAAACTCCTTTATCCCTGCTGAAAAAAACAGCATATGCTGGTTAGGTATGTTTTGATGCTGGGATGCTGGTTTATGCTGGTCCTTTGCTGGTTTATGCTGGTCCTTTGCTGGTTTATGCTGGTATTTTGCTGGTTTATGCTGGTCCTTTGCTGGTTTATGCTGGTATTTTGCTGGTTTATGCTGGTCCTTTGCTGGTCATGTGCTGGCCCTATGCTGGTCCGACCATCTTAAGACCAGCAAAGGACCAGCATAAACCAGCAAAGGACCAGCATAAACCAGCATCCCAGCTTCAAAACATACCTAACCAGCATATGCTGGTTTTTTCAGCAGGGATGTGATGTTCACAAACAAATGTACCAAAATCACACTAACTAAAAGTACCAAAAGTACCTTGTTTTGCAAAAATATAATAACCAAGCAATTCTTTAGAATGCCACTTAATATTTGTGCCAGTGGGCAAAGGGTTGGTTACTGGTGAGGGTTGGTTAGTCTCTGCTGGTAGAAGCCATATTTACGTCATTATGTGTGCAAAAACAGTATATATACTGTATGTATTCCAAAATGGTTCACTCATATTTATATAAATGGGAGAAAGTGCAACACAAAATATATAGAATAAGTCTCACCTTCCGAATAAATGAGCCAATCACCATCATGTCAAGCACCCAGTTGCCTCTAGAAACTCAAATTTCTGTAGAAAAATTGTTTTGAGATTTGCACAGGACCAAACTGAATTTCATGCCTTTTTAATGGTAATTGAGCATAAACAACATTTGGAACATTTTGTCAGATTTTGTTGCCGGTTTTAAATGTGAGTTAACTAAAACTAAATATGTTTCTTGAAATAAAATAAACATGAACTGAAATAAAACTGAAGTACTAAAATAACTTAAAGGGATAGTTCACCCAAAAATGAAAATTCTGTCGTCATTTACTCACCCTCAAGTAGTTCCAAACCTGTATGAATGTCTTTGTTCTGCTGAACACAAAAGGGGAAGATAACCCTGAAGAATGTGGGAAACAGAGCATTAAGCAGAAATCATTGACTTCCATAGTATATTTTTTCCACGGTGGAAGTCAATGGTGACTCAAAAACAGCCTGGTTACAAACTTTCAAAATATCTTCCTTTGTGTTCGGCAGAACAAAGAAATTCATACAGGTTTGGAACTACTTGAGGGTGAGTAAATGACGACAGAATTTTCATTTTTGGGTGAACTGTCCCTTTAAAACTTTAAAATAAAAATTATATAAAAAATATTTAAAAAACAATATAGACATATATAGATATGTAAGGTTTTAAATATATAACTAACAAAAACTAGCAAAAATAACCCAAAAAAAATTGAAAAATTGAAACTTTACAGTCAAAATAAAAATGTACAATATATTTAAAAAATGTTAATGAAAATGTTATTATAAAAACTATTATAGATTCTCAATTATACAAAAATAACACTGTCTTGCCAAAACCAAATAGCTACCTGGAGGCATTGCAAATATGGCCACCGAGTGAACTGGCTTTCCTTGAAAGGGGCTTTCACCACTCCAAAAAAAAATATATATATATATATATATATATATATATATATATATATATATATATATTCTAATACATTTTCATGCTAAGTTGGTTTAAAAAAATAAAGAAATAAAAACTGTAGCTTGGTGTGTAGTGCATGTGGTTTGACATATTGAAAGCAACACAAGTTCGATTCCTCCTCATTTCATTTCCCACCCCTCCTCTTTTCTCCCCATTGCTTCCTGTTGTTGCTTCACTACCCTGTATGATAAAAAGCCTACATAGTAACAACTTCTTTTAAAAGTCTGCAACAATAAAACAAATCTTTTCCCAACAGCACCCAGCCACTCGCTCAGTGCAGTGATGCGATTATTTTTGCAGTGCGGCTGAATTAGCTATTGGATCGATGTGACTTTTGTGCATAAATGGTCTCTTCCCTCCTGCCCAACAATGTCTAATAAATCTGAGAGGGGCGAATATTGATGCCGCCGGTGACGCTGACACAAAAGGGGGGTATTTAGAACGAGGCTGCGAGGGTCATGAACAGTATTTTAAGCTGGCAGTTTAACCCTGCATCCTGTCAGCACTGACCTTTTGCCAACCCCAACGAGTGGCTCGTTCCTCCCTGCTCGAGTTCTCTTCTTTAGCAGGAGAGAGAGAGAGGGAGGGAGGAAAAAAGGGATGTATGAGAGGTGTCAGACAGAGACATTTACATGAAAAGGAGTTAGGACTTGAAAGCCAGTGCTGTTTTGCAGTCACCCCATACATTTGTTTTATTCCCCTTCCTTAACTGTTTCAATTCATCTCCGCTACACCTGCTTTTTTTCTTTTATTACTGTTTCACAAGCTGGCAAATTGATGTGTGGCCCGGGCGCTGCCCGCATGAGGATGCGGATCCGGGGGCGTTATTGACCCGCCTAGAAGCTTGAGCGACCTCCGTTTGACCTGGCGTTCACCTGCAGTTGACCTTGAAGGGAGTCCTCTCACACTCAGATGCACACACTCGCTTTCTCTCTCTCTCTCTCTCACACACACACACACACACACACACACACACACACACACACACCCACCCACACACAAAGGGTAAATCATGGGTTAGAACCTCTCACCTCATTGTGAGCTCTTGATTATTAGTGCTGATGTGAATGAGACCTTGCAAATTTTACTTTACATTTAAACAATCAATATCAATTACATTCTGAGCAAAAAAAAAAAAAATAAATAAAGAGAAAGAAAATCTTATTGTATAGTATATTTGCATTGTTGAAAATTCATTATATTTATATTATATTATATTATATTATATTATATTATATTATATTATATTATAGATTACATAATTATATTATATTATTAGCTCAAACAGCAGAGCAAGGTCAGGGGTTTGATTCCCAGAGAAAACAAGAGCTAAAATCTGAGATAAAATGTGCATCCTGAATGCAGTGTAAATTGCTTTGGATAAAAGCGTCTGCCAAATTCATTAAAAAATGTAGTATTCAAATGTTACTTATTTAATATATTATTTACTTGTTTGTTTATTTATATATTTTGGGGTCAGTAAAGATAATTTATTAAAGTTTTATTATTATTTTTTAAAGAATTCTGAAAGGACACATTAAATTGATCAAAAGTGACAGTAGAGACATTTATACAATACTATAATTTATAATGTTTCTATTTCAAATAAATACTGTTTTTAAACTTTCTGTTCAAAGAACATTAAGCAACACAACTGTTTTCAAAATTAATTATAATAAGAAATGTTTAGCACCAAATCAGCATATTAAAATGATTTCCGAAGGACACTGAAGACTAAACTTTGCCATCACACGAATAAATTGCATATTAAAATATATTAAATAGAAAGCATTGTTACTGTTTTTATTTTGGATCAAATAATTGCAGCCTTAGTAAAAATGGAGTTCACTCAAGTTATTATGCTGATAATATAATTTGTATAGAAACTTTCACTAGTGGACCCCACTTTCTGCGTGTCTGAGTGTGTGTGGTGGGGGATGGAGTGGAGAGATGGGAGGGACTGTGATTTAAACCTGTTTGAAAGCTTTCTGTAATTATACATGAATTATCCATGAAGGCCTTGATGTTAAATCTGTCTCTGTCGACGTGAGGTTTGTCTCTTAGAGGTGACAGACAGACTGTGGTTAAGCCTCTCACATCACTCTCAGGTATTTTGAGGGCTTATGCCACTAAAGGTGCACTTAAGTCTTGACACAAGTTCTTTTCATAGTTGCTGTTGCTGGAAATTGTACACGGAGCAATTAGTCTAACGTATGGTACAAGACTCTGGTTAGTTCTTTGGTAATTGTTCCTGGTTTCATATCCTGTGGGCCGCAGTTCCTCCGGCCAATGGAGCAAAGCACTTAACCCCGCTCTATTCTAGGGGTGCCGAGGTCGACCCTTTGCTCTGACCCCACTTTATATCTGTGTTTTCAATAATGCAAGCCAAAGTAAAGAATCCCAAGTTGAATAAAAACAAATAGCGTTTGTTGAAGTGGTGCCTGAAATTCCAAAAATAACGTCATAAACGGATGACTTAATTATGTTTTTGTCATTTGTTTCATTACAGATTCAGAGTCTCGTATTTGCATCATTCATTTTGGACTCCTCCAAATAGCTTGGTTCTTCTGGGATGTGTGTGATCTCCGGAGAAGACCTAGATACAAGAAACAAAGAACTCTTCTGCCTGAAGGATCCAAGTCAAACCAATCTGTTACAAGTAACATTTCATTATCTCTTCAGATACAAACCACAAGGTCCCGCAAATAGAGGCCTATTTTTCCGGCTCTGCTAATAGAATTGAATTTCACAGAGTGTAACTTAAATTAGACATTCCATAGCAGCCCTGAATGGCAGAAATAATCGGCATGG
>JAFVLL020003182.1:0-19079 GCA_021397915.2 Tor tambroides | reverse complement strand
ATTAAGGGCTGCTTCAGAATAAGCGTGTACGTCACATTATCCTGACTCACTGAACCTGGATCGCATTAGTCAGATTGCGTTAACTTGAATTGTCGTTTATGAAACCGCTTTAGTCCCGATTGATTTGTCAGGTTATTTCAAGTCAGGTTTTGGACTTTAATCCCCGCTTTTCTTAGCGTCTTTTATGGAACAGGCCCCGGGACACAGAGATGATAGTTAGAGGGTTTATTTGCACACACAGCAGAATGAGCAGGAGGAATCAGGTGAGTAACCAGGACAATGACACTTTAGGTTTCTTTATGTGGTAAGTGATGATATGGCTTGTCTTACAGGAGATGGAAGCACATCAGTGCCGAGATCCGGGACGAGGAGGACTAGGAGACGAAGGAGGACGAAGAGAGCTCTGGAGAAAACACAGGAGTAAACACTTTCAGGAGACCGCTAGGAATAATAACTTGCATCAGGTAGGAGTCCAATATGTATAAACGAGACCGGACACTGGAGTGAGGTGCTGTGAGTGCTTAAGTAGTGGGCTAGGTCGGTGAATGCGTAAATGAGTAACAGGTGTGGGTGATCAGTATTCTGGTGATGAGGTGCGCTGGGATTGGCTGGGATGTGAATCAGGCTGTTCTGTGTCAACTATGCACACTGTAAAAAAAAAAAAAATGTTGATCCAACCAGCTTCAGCAGATTTCTGAGTTTTCTCAACTTTTTGTTGCATAAACTTAAAACAACAAGTTGAGAAACCTCAAAAATCTGCTGAAGCTGGTTGCCTTAAACTTTTAAGTTTGCCCACCTTTTTTTTACAGTGCATGTAAGCTTAGCAACATGCTAACGTCAGTCTCTATTAAAATCAAATGGCACTTAATTCACCTGTGTGCAGACTTTCTGCCAACGTAAAGTCTTTAAAATCAGTCACTTATGAGGTAGTTGTCTATGTAGGCAGTAGACAGCAAGGCAGTTCATTCGGTTTTGGAACAGAGCTGTTATCTAGGCACTTTGTTGAGTCACAGATGCTTACTGAACTCTATTGTTTACTGCTAAATCACATAAATGCTATACATAAACACACAAAAATGCAACTTCACTTGCAATGAGGCGAGCAAGAGAAAATGAATACCCATTCCTTACGCATATAGGCCTGCATGTACACTCATCCACATCCAAAGACAGAAAGAGACTATAATCAAGAAGTAAATTAAAGACTCTGAACTGAGGTCACACACGGTCACACCCCCTACTCATGTAGCAGGCTTCATTGTTGCATTTCCTAATCTCTGGATCCACCCAGTATATTCAATACACACACACACTCACTCTCTCTCTCTCTGCTGGGGTGAACTGGCTATGAGAACAGTAAAATGTACTGTTTTATACAAGCTTGGTTTACCGCTGCCATTTCTGTAAGCCCAATTGCCACGTGCAGAGGAATGAAGTCACTGGTTGAGTTTACAGATGATGAGAGCTTTATGGTATCAGGCTTTTCTGTGCTCTTTAATGTAGAATAAAACAAATGAACCAAAATCTGTCATCAATCAGTCTCTCAGAAATTTGTCTTAAACCTTCCTTGATCACTCCAAGAGCATTTTTTCCTCAGCGTTCTGCGCTCTGACTTCAGACATTTGGAATCTGTTCTGTCATTAAAAGTTCTTTGAAACTTTTGCCCACTACATTGTATTCTGTATCATATTCTCTGTGCTTTTCTCGTTAAAAGAAGTGTTTACTCAATTAAAATCCTTTCATCATTGATCATTCATCATTTCATCATTCCAAAAACCACAAAAGAGAAATTTAGAGAACTGTGCTGGTCAATCTGTTCCATGTATTTTCAGTGAATGGGGACTGAAACATTTAACCTTGAAAAATGTTGCTATAATGCAACCAGGGGTGTATTCCAGAAAGCACGGTTAACTTACCATCAGCTAAACCCTGAACTTTGGGTTGGTTAACGCCAAACCTTGCTTACTCAAGGTATGTGGTTCCAAAAACGCATCTGGGAGTAAGTTCATTCAGCTCAGAGTATGTTCCTGGTTAAGACTCAAGACATTCTCAACAGAGCGACGAATCGACGAGTCACTATGTAAACGGACGCTAAGGAAAAGCACGCCATGCTGTTTCTTTCTTCTTCTTTTGTTCAGCGGTCATTTACATGCTTAGTGCATATCGCCACCTAATTGACAGTTGTGCAATCTTTTTTTTTTTCCGTTTAATCTTTAATCTACGACGGCGTTTTAGTGCCTCGTTAAAAAATAAAAAAAATCTAAGATTACGAGGTTAAAGTCATAATATTTTGAGAATAAAGTCGAAATTACGAGAATAAAGTCGAACTACTACAAGAATAAAGTCTAAATACTACAAGAATAAAGTCGAAATATTTTGAGAATAAAGTCGAAATTCTGAGAATAAAGTCGAAATATTACGAGAATAAAGTCTAAATGTTTCGAGTATAAAGTCTAAATATTACGAGAATAAAGTCGAAATGTTTCGAGAATAAAGTCGAAATATTACGAGAATAAAGTCAAAATATTTCGAGAATAAAGTCAAAATTCCGAGAATAAAGTCGAAATTCCGAGAATAAAGTCGAAATATTACGAGAATAAAGTCTTAATGTTTTGAGAATAAAGTCTAAATATTACGAGAATAAAGTCTAAATGTTTCGAGAATAAAGTCTAAATGTTTCGAGTATAAAGTCTAAATATAACGAGAATAAAGTCGAAATTCCGAGAATAAAGTCTAAATATTACGAGAATAGAGTCTAAATGTTTTGAGAATAAAGTCTAAATATTACGAGAATAAAGTCTAAATATTACGAGAATAAAGTCTAAATGTTTCGAGAATAAAGTCTAAATGTTTCGAGTATAAAGTCTAAATATTACGAGAATAAAGTCGAAATATTTCGAGATTAAAGTCGAAATGTTTCGAGAATAAAGATTAGGCTATAATATTTTGAGATAGACTATTCTGGCCTTTTGCGAATGCAAATGGCCCGGATTGGGAGCACCGGGATATTCCAAAGTCTCAGCTTTCAAAATATGTCAGTTTTATGAAATACAAACAATATGTAGGCTATACTGCAATAATATGTTGCATTGCCATGTGAGTCAATCATCTTTTCCGATTACAATAACTAACTACAAGACATTATTTTCATTATACTAGGCTAATCTGATTTTTTTCATGCATTATGATGTTCCTTCACTTTACATCTTGGTTATAAATGATGAAATGAACTGAAACACATTTATAATTTGTATTTCGCTATAAAACTGACAGAATTTGAAAGCTGAGCTGTGTAAAAGCAACAAAGCACAAAATTTGTTACATTACTTATTATTACGTTTACAAATAATGTAATGGAAGACATTAAATATTATGTCCTCAGATGACAGTATATCATGAATAAAATAGTTTAGAATAGTCACTTAACGTTTACAGCAGAAAAGACAACAATATAACTTATGTTAACAAATTTGAGTCCACTTCAAACTTTAGAACGTTTTATTGCTGTTTAATTAAACAGGCTATTTGAGGAATGAATGTTTGGATGCCACAGACGTTTTTGCGGAGTAGGTGGTGGAATTTTCACAATAATTTAATGAACTGATTCATACAAATACAGCGATCTGTCACCCCACATTAAAGAGCTTGAAAATCACATTATTGTAAGACACATAATTTGTGTTTATAAAACTGATTTTGAAAGCTGAGACTTTGTTTTATATTAAAAGCACTAAAAGCACAAAGCTTAAGCTATTGCTATTGGGTGGCTGGCGTACTACAAATAACGAATGCAATGGAAGACATGAAATATTATTTCCAAGCATACTGTGACTGTCCCCGCGAGCATGACACATGGTATGATTTCTGCTAATAATCCCACATATATTTGTAGTGTATTAAAAAAAAGAGTTAAATACGAGAACTACAGCGCCCCCCCAAAGGAATGTCGATTGAGTGTGTGAGCTGATGTTAAGATACAGTTGTTCCTGTTCATCTGTTAATAAATATCATATTCTTGATATTAAGCTTCCGCGAGTTCTTAAAATTGACTCTTCCTCATCCCAGTAAGATGATGCGGCTGCTCGGACACAACAATATTCAGATAGGCCTAAATTCTGGTGGCCTACAACTTCTCCCGGTGCTCTCTGTAAAAAAAAAAACTCTCAATCCAGGCCATTTGCATACGCAATAGGCTATACTTTCAAATAATTATAACTTTAATTTCTACGATTTAAATTCTCGAAACATTTCGACTTTATTCTCGAAACATTTCGACTTTATTCTTGTAGTATTTCAACATTATTCTCGAAATATTTCGATTTTATTCTCGCAGTATTTCGACTTTATTCTCGTAGTATTTCGACTTTATTCTCGTAGTATTTCGACTTTATTCTTGTAGTATTTCGACTTTATTCTCGAAATATTACAACTTTAGTCTCGTAATCTTAGATTTTTTTTATTTTTAACGTGGCACTAAAACGCCGTCGTATTAATCCTTGAGAATATGACTTATATTTTTTGTTTGATGCTAATTATATATTAAGTCATATCAGATATGTATTTTTATTATAGAAATACATTATAGAAAATGCCGATCCATGTGTGAGATGATAATATAATATGTAATAAATATATATAATATAATAAATTAAACATTACCTTATCATAATAGTGTTTTATAATTTATATAGATACGTATATATGCCAATAAAATAAATATATCATATATATTAGGCTATCTTACATGACTATATTGTAATAATATATAATGTTGTGCGCTATCTGTCACGCCCACTGAAGGCTGGTCAGTAGGTCACGCGTGCGCTGATAGCACTGAAGTGAACTAACCCTCAAACATAACCTGCTCCGGAGTAGGTTATCTTCAGAGAGCAAGTTATTATGGTTACTTACATACCCTGAAAGTTACCTCCGATTTTGGAACCGAAAGCTGAGGTTATCCGCTCGCTTATCCTCAAACTTACCCGAGTATGTCACATAACCTGCTTTCTGGAATACACCCCAGGGTTATCAGGTCTATCCTCTTAAGACCCTGCGGCCTCATACGAGGACATTATATTTTAGTGAATTTCTCTGAGACTATACATGCCACAGTTTTAAGTCTGGATGTCCTGTACAGAGCACATTCAGGGCTTTTCAGAGATACCAAATGATTGGATATTTCATCATGACCACTCCTTCTCCTTGGTCTGAAATTAATTTAGTGACACATTCTTATGGAAATATGATAATATTTTGTAGTTATCATTTAAATCTGTCTAATTTTTAAATTGTGTGTCATAAATCAACATCTCAGGAAAATGTTATGGGGTTTCAAATCAAAATATGATTTCTGTTATGAAACAGGATGTTGATTTCATACATGTCCTCATGACACCGGGATTAAAAGCATGCTTATTACGCATTTTGGGAGACATAACAAATGAATAGGGAAATAAATTATATTTCAATATTCTATGAAATATTATATATTATTATGAAAATGTTGTCAATTATTAGTCCCGTTTTTACACTTCTTTTTTCATAACATGTTGCCCCAAAAACACATTAATATGCAAATTAGATTTAGTTTATAGATACATTGTATATAATGAGAAAACCCGTTTATGGCCATTTTACACACATTTTGCAGAAAGAATAAAGGTATATCGAATCATCCTTTTATAACATAGTTGAGAATCATCTTTATACAAAGTTTGGTAAAAAAAAAAAAAAATCTTAAACGAAAGGTCTCTGCACACTGAGTCCGAAATTTTCGTCCAAAATCTTCGCACGTTAAAAAATAAATTCGACCTCACGTTGTGTCAATCACGTTTGCACACTGCCTCCGAAACCTTCGTCCGTCAAAAAAAATTCGGATCAGGTTCGATTTTTTGCGTTTTCACATCCGTAGCATGCATTTTGATAGGAAAGGATGGGGAATACGAAAAAACGGAAAAACGCATACGAAAATTTCGGACTCAGTGTGCAATGACCTTAAGAATGTATTGGTGATTTAAAAAATCAGTTGTTTTTGCCCATGCATGTTCATTCATGTCTTTTTATTTTTTTAAAATGTATTAACTTAATAATTTAATTTATTTTCAACATTATTAATATAGTTAATCATGTGCTTTACATGTGCTTTAGTATGTTAGACAACACATTAAAATAAATGTACTTTAAAGCACTACAAAAAACTAAAACATGATTTAAAATGTACTTTAAAGGTTTTTGTTGTTGTTGTTGTCTTTAAATTAGTACAAAGTGCACTTTTTAAAAGTGTCCTTAACTGCGTTTAGAAACATCTTGATAAAAGTGTGCTCTCTTTAAGTTCACTTAAGTGGCCTTTTATTTCAATAACATTATTTTGTCTGCAAGTGTTTTTTTTTTGTTTGTTTGTTTGTTTGTTTGTTTTTAAACATACTTCGGTAACACTTTACAATAAGGGTACATGAATAATAATGTACTAATGCCTAAATTAATACTTAATTCATCACATACTAATGATTATCAAAGGAGTTAACTAATTATGAACTATCCTTAACTACGACTGGAGTCATATGGATTCATGCATGAATAACGGCAGCCTTAACTACATGTTAGTACATGTTTGATAGTTAATGCATTAATTAACATTTATGGATAAACTAAATCAAACAGCTTCTTTAAGAAGGAATAAGAAATACTCTGACTTTGAAATTATTTTAAGTAATTGAATACTATCATAATTTGAGCATTTGACATCTTCAGCTTTGTCATAAACATTATTGGGTGGTAATGGATTAGTTGATCCTCCTCATCAAGTGTAGAAAATAAAATACTAAATACACTAATGACTGATCTTGTCTGTTTTATGTTCTTCTCTTTCCCTTTAAACTCACCCTATTGTGACTTATACACGGATTAATAAAAAATTAAAACCCAAAACCCACAAAGAACATTTGTAGAACAATTCCTAAAGAAATGCTCAAACTGGAAAGAGTTCACTGTCCATCCAGACACAGCCGTGATGATCCTGTTCCTCCACTCTCTGACTTCTTGAAGATCCACACAGCATCTCTTAACCAGGCTGAATACTCACTGTGTTAGTACATGTGTGTTTGATAGAGAGTATAACATAAATCATCAGCTGAGTAACAGTGAATTCATTATGACTGGACCCCCTCAATTAAAGTCATGTCAAAATCAACTTTAACTACCCATGAACTAACATCAAATAATGGCTTGTTAAAGTTGATTTTGACATGAATTTACTTGAGAGGGTCCAACATCACTAACTCATTATTAACTACCCATGAACTAACATCAACTAACAGCTTGTTAAAGTTGATTTTGACATGCCTTTACTTGAGAGGGCCCAACATCACTAACTCATTATTAACTACCCATGAACTAACATCAACTAATGGCTTGTTAAAGTTGATTTTGACATGACTTTACTTGAGAGGGCCCAACATCACTAACTCATTATTAACTACCCATGAACTAACATCAACTAACAGCTTGTTAAAGTTGATTTTGACATGCCTTTACTTGAGAGGGCCCAACATCACTAACTCATTATTAACTACCCATGAACTAACATCAACTAACGGCTTGTTAAAGTTGATTTTGACATGACTTTACTTGAGCAGGCCCAATCATAATGAATTCACTGTTAACTACTTATTCAGCTCATGATTTATGTTATACTCTCTATCAAACACACATGTAATGGAATTGTTCTACAAATGTTCTTTGTGGGTTTTGGGTTTTAATTTTTTATTAATCCGTGTATAATTCACAACAGAGTGAGTTTAAAGGGAAAGAGAAGAACATAAAATAGACAAGATCAGTCATTAGTGCATTTAGTATTTGTAACACTGGATGAGGAGGATCAACTAATCCATTGCCACCCATTAATGTTTATGACAAAGCTGAAGATGTCAAATGCTCAGATTATGATCGTATTAAATTATTTAAATTAATTTCAAAGTCAGAGTATTTCTTATTCTTTTTTGAAGCTGTTTGACTTAGTTTACCAATAAATGTTAATTAATGCATTAACTATCAAACATGTACTAACATGTAGTTAAGGCTGCCGTTATTCATGCATGAATCCATATGACTCCAGTTGTAGTTAAGGATAGTTCATAATTAGTTAACTCCTTTTATAATCATTAGTATGTGATGAATTGAGTATTAATTTAGGCATTAGTACATGATTACTCATGTACCCTTATTGTAAACTGTTATCCATACTTCTAACATTTGAAGTACACTACAAGAGCACATTCAATACAGTTAAGTGCACTTATTTTTCACTGTGGTAACTAAAGTCATCTAAGGTCAGGCTTTCAAATGTGGATATGCATGTCATTTAACAAGTTTAATCTGTGGCTTTATTAAGCTATTTGATCTCAACATAGATGCAAGAAAGTGGCATGTAGTGACTTATTTAGTCATAAAGTCTGCTTTTCCTTTCTCACACACATAATAAGTTCTGGGTTTGGGAAAGGTAAGCTGACCCTAAAGGTTTATTTATATACAGCATACTCACATCATGTCCATGACTAGGAGAATAAGCTTTCCCATGCTACACCTTATTCCTGTTAGTTGGTCAAAAATCCTTACGTTCAAATCTAATTTCAAATCAAATATAACAGTTTAAAAAGTGCAGGAAAACCAGAGACTTGATAACCCTAATTCCACCTCTTCTGAAGTCATACCAGTGGTGGGCCGTCAGGGCTAGCAAAGCCTTCTCTGCTGGCTTAAACACTATCAGAATCACTGACTTAGTTTTAATATATTTTTCCTTGAATGTGTATTAAATTATTTACAATAGTCTATTCTCTTAATTTCATAGCTTTTCTCTTGGTCGCGCTGCTTCCAGTAGCGTATATTTATATTAGAGCTCTTATCCAATCATATTTCAGCAATCGTGTTGCCAGGGTCAAATAAATCTGCCTAAGGCCTTCAGAATCAGCAGTGCAGGCGTCTGTAGCTTAACATCAACGGCAATGAAATCGTTGCTTTAACCAATCAGATTTCGAGTTGGCAGCACCAGGGCCATCTAGCAGGCTTACGATAACGTCAGCATTTTCTCGTCCTTTGATTGGATGCTCAGAGCGCACTAGTCAAAGCTAGCAAACAGCATCACTTTAAATATTTTTGTTTTCACAGTGTTATTACTGTTTCTCACCGTATATGCTGTGTACAGTGCATTCTGTAAAATATTCGCCCTCTGTAAATCTAAATACTAAAGTACTAAATGACCGCGGCGAAAAACAAGACGACACCTAACGTTACTCGGCAATGGCGCTGTAAAAGACTCGTGAAGATGAAGAACTACTAGAGTATGGTAGGTTAAGTTTCATTTTTGAAATGAAGCGTTGTATTCTGATGTTATTTGCAAAATATAAAGCCATGTTTAAGTTTCCGTAAGAATATCTCAGTTTCCCGAGTGGAGCTGTATTAACTGGTCTCTTCCTCCGGCCGCTGGCAGAGGCAGACCGGCGGGGAGACTCGTCGTGAAGATGACAGTCCTAGGGGTACGTTAAAACATGTATACGCTTTTCTTCATCGTCTTATGAGTTTTATAATTTTAATGTTACTTGCTCGCTTTCCCGGTAAGGCTGTGCTAACTAGTATTTTCCTCCCGCAGCGCGCGGGCAGACCGGCGGGGAGACTCGTGAAGACGAAAGGCAAGAAGAGTTAGTTAAATTGTTAGGTCAACTTTAAAGCACATGTAATCGCCTTATTTGTTTTATACCAATGTTCTCTGTAAGGTATAAATACGTTTGAGTCAATAAATGTCTGTAAGAACATCAGGTGGACTGTATTTGTGTCATTTTGTCAGGTTAATGCTTCAGCTAGAGATGATGCGTTGCGCAGGTGTGGAAACTTGATGAATTGTGTTAATTGGATTTCTAGCTTTAGTAATAGCAATTATTCTTGCTGCATAAGATACCTGTCTGTGATGCAATGCCCTGTTACACTGCATTTATGTGTACTAATTATGGTTTCTATAGCCGTGGCATCATGATGGTATTAAGAGGTGGATTAATTCATGTAGTACGCCACTGAAGGCCTAGGTGTGAAATGCACGGCCCGCCATTGTGTCATACCATAGCTTTGTGTGACAAATGGACCAAATTTTTATCTAATTTTTTTTTTCACCAGTATTCTTCCCTTGTGAGCCATTTGCTATGACCGGAGCAGTGAGTCAGTGAACCTGATGACTGGATCAGGATGGAAAAAATTAACTCTTGAATTATTTGAGTTGACTATTTCTCTTATGTTTTGTGCCCTTTTTGAACCTCAAAAGCTTTATTTCACCTGCACCATCTACAAAGCTCCAATTAAGACAGTCATACATTTTGGAAAATAATGAGGGTCTGAGAGTATCAGCAGGAATTTAACAACATTTTCTGAATTGCCTGGAGCTGCAATGAATCTGACCCCCTATTACCTGAGCATCTTATTAAGAGCGGACACAACAGTTGTGGACCAGACCTTATGCAATTAGTCAAAAATCTAGCTATGCAAAACTACTCATCTTCAAGCCTAAAGCTCTTATCTTTTGGACAGATTTCTTTTTTTTAGCCTGTTCTTCTGAGTTATGGTGCAAACAAATCCTCAGTCGCTTGCTAGGAGTTCAGCTGGTCTCTGGTTTTAATGCACCACAGGATGTTTGAGTGGCCTGTGAGCAGAAGTTCAAAGCTACTGGACCAGAGCAAGCTGTTTAATGTGATGTTCACAATCATCTTGGCGTTTAGTCTGTTGAGTTCTCCTTCCTTTCTCGTGTCGTCTCAGTGTGTGGTCTCTAACAAACAGTGAGAGTGTCCACAACATCTGGACAGACATCATACACACACACACACACACACTGTGGTATAGTGTGTGAAATGAAAGGAATTGAGCAGGGATTGTGAGAATAAAATGGCAAACATTCTTTTCGTGAGCTCAATTTCCGATAGTTCACCCTCTCCTTCTCTTTTAGGCTACACAAACCCATTGACCTCACCCGGCCACTGCGCTAAAAACAGCTGGGGCGCTTTTTGCTCCAAAAAACCCATGAAAATAAAGAGCGCTGAGCCACCACCCAGGCTTAACTCTCCTTCTGATACACTTTTCTTAGGTGTTTCCTTTCATTTAATTACATTTTATTTTAAAACAAATTATAATGACTATATATTTCTACATTTTTACCTATGCAGAGAAAATTGCACGGTGACAATTTAGTTTAAGGACCAATTCTCAGTATTAACTAGTTTCTTATTAGCATGCATATTACTAGCATATTGGCTGTTTATTAGTACTTATAAAGCACATATTAATGCCTTATTCTGCATGACGATATTTTAGATCCCTTAATCCTCCCCAGACCTAAACTTAACAATTACCTTACTATTAATAAGCAGCAAATTGGGAGTTTGTTGGGGCAAAAGTCATAGTTAATACCTTTATTTATATAGCACTTCATACAATACAGATTGCCAAAGCAGCTTTATTTTCCTGTTAAACAGGAAAATAGTGTTTCAGTAATGCAAACAATTCAATTCTGCTGTAAAACGAGGACAATAGTAAACTGTCAGTTTTCCAGGTAAAGTAAGTTCATTGTTGATTCAGTGATGTCATCTTCCAGCTCATTCCAATAGTGTTTGTGCAGATAAGTGGACAAGATTGGCAAATATTAAGTGTCTCCAACTAAGCAAGCCTAACTAATAATTAAAGTGTGACCAATTATATTGCTCAAAGGGTGTTCTGTAGAATTATTAAAGAGCATCCCGGCCATAATTTGGTTTAAGAATCAGCTTTGTCTCAGATGTTTCATCTAAAATTCTGTTTGAATAAAAAATAAAAGTGAGATTGTTTACTCAGTTGTCATACAGTAAGAGCACAGAGTAATACAATGGATGTGGATCAAACTCATTTGATCATTTGATTTTGAAGGAGTTTGATGAAAAGTTCATGTTGAGATCCCTGATGTTGATTGCAGATTTGGTGTCATAGTAAATCTCATCACAATTTTAGCACAACAGTCTCATGGCAGTTCATAACTATTTTCATATTTTGGCAAATTAGTGGCTAATTTTTATGATTTCTATGTTTTTGTGCAATCTGCTTACACGTAAGTAACAGTTACAATAGGTTTAGGGGTGGACCTTCATGCTTTTTATTTATTTAGTTAGTTAAAAAAAAAAAATTACATTCTTATGTACAAATTCATATAGAATCGCCGTCTTGTAAAATACCAATTTTGTATATTTTTACCAATTATGATTTGTAGTGATCTCTTCTAAATCTCTAGGGGATGAGATTTGGGTATTTTATGTTGGACTTTTGCAAGCAAAACTCTCCATTTGGGGAAAATGGAATCGCATGACCACGACAAATTTCAAAATAAAAGACATTATGTAACAAACATGAACTAAGAACATGAAACAAGAGCATAAAGAGATGACAATATATATATATATATATATATATATATATATATATATATATATATATATATTAAATGTTAAGAAATTCCATGTAGTCCTAAAAAAAATCCATGTGAGCTGCACTCAAAATTACATTAATTAACTGAAATAATAAATAGCAGCAAATAGAGTTTAAAATAGTTTTATATGCAGTACAGCATGTTACATCACAGACATCTGCCAAAAATGTTGAATCAAGAAAGAAAATCTAAAATATATTTGTAATATATGATAAGAACTGCAACAGAGTTTAATGTGTTCAGGTTTGTTAGACTGATTGCCTTGCAGTTTTGTTTTTTCCTGACAGCAGCTGACTAATACAGGTGCATCTCAAATTAGAATGTTGTGAAAAAGTTAATTTTTTCTTGTAAGTTATTTCAAAAAGTGAAACTTTCATATATTTTAGATTCATTGCATGTAAAGTAAAACATTTCAAAAGTTTTTTTTGTTTTAATTTTGATGATTAGAGCTTACAGCTCATGAAAGTCAAAAATCAGTATCTCAAAATATTAGAATATTTACATTTGAGTTTCAATTAATGACCATCCCTACAGTATAAATTCTGGGTATCTCTTGTTCTTTGAAATCACAATAATGGGGAAGACTGCTGACTTGGCAGTGATCCAGAAAACAAACATTGACACCCTCCATAAAGAGGGTAAGTCACAGAAGGTCATTACAGAAATGTGTGGCTGTTTACAGAGTGCTGTATCAAAGCAAAGTTGACTGGAAGTTGACGAATTTGGGTAGGAAAAGGTGCACAAGCAACAGGGATGACTGCAAGCTTGAGAATACTGTCAAGCAAAGCTGATTCAAAGACTTGTGAGCTTCACAAGGAGTGGACTGAAGCTGGAGTCAGTGCATGAAGAGTCACCACGCTCGCTACCAAGCCATTTCTGAACCGGAGACAACGTCAGAAGCGTCTTACGTGGACTGTGGAGAAAAAGAACTGGACTGTTTGTCAGTGGTCTAAAGTCCTCTTTTCAGATGAAAGTAAATTTTGCATTTCATTTGGAAATCAAGGTCCCAGAGTCTGGAGGAAGACTGGAGAGGCACAGAATCCATGTTGCTTGAAGTCCAGTGTGAAGTTTCCACAGTCAGTGATGATTTGGGCTGCCATGTCATCTGCTGGTGTTGGTCCACTGAGTTTTCTGAAGTTCACAGTCATCTACCAGGAGATTTTAGAGCACTTCATGCTTCCTTCTGCTGACAAGCTTTATGAAAGTGAAAGTCGTGATATATTGTCAAGTCGTCACGTATTGTGACCCATACTCGAAATTGGTGCTCTGCGTTTAACCCATCCAAGTGCACACACACAACAGTAGTGAACAAATGCGCACACACACACACACACCATGAACACACACCCGGAGCAGTGGGCAGCCATTGCTCCAGCGCCCGGGGAGCAACCTTTCGATTACGAGTCCTTGCTCAAGGGCACCTCAGTCATGGTATTGAGGGTGGAGAGAGCGCTGTACATTCACTCCCCCCACCGACAATTCCTGCCAGCCCGAGACTCAAACTCGCAACCTTTCGATTACGAGTCCGACTCTCTAACCATTAGGCCACGACTTCCCCAGATGGAGATGCTGATTTCATTTTCCAGCAGGACTTGGCACCTGCCCACACTGCCAAAGGTACCAAAAGCTGGTTCAATGACCATGGAGTTACTGTGCTTGACTGGCCAGCAAACTTGCCTGACCTGAACCTCATAGAGAATCTATGGCGTATTGTCAAGAGGAAAATGAGAAACAAGAGACCAAAAAATGCAGATGTGCTGAAGGCCGTTATCAAAGCAACCTGGGCTTCCATACCACCTTAGCAGTGCCACAAACTGATCATGCCGAATTGAGGCAGTAATTAAAGCAAAAGGAGCCCCTACCAAGTATTACTTATACAGTAAATGAACATACTTTCCAGAAGGCCAACAATTCACTAAAAATGTTTTTTTTTTATTGGTCTTATGAAGTATTCTAATTTGTTGTGAATTGGTGGGTTTTGTTAACTGTGAGCCTAAATCATCACAATTAAAAGAACCAAAGACTTACTGATTTTTCAGTCTGTGTGCACTGAATTTATTTAATACACGAGTTTCACAATTTGAGTTGAATTACTGAAATAAATGAACTTTTCCACTACATTCTAATTTATTGAGATGCACCTGTATGAAGTTACACAGAGCTTTCAGTGTGAGGAGGAGTGATTTACAGTGCTAACGGCAGAGGTGCTTCCACTTCTTCATTGGGTTAAACTGTTTCAGTGGGCTGCAGTGTGAAACTGAAGATGAAGGGTGTCAGTGTGTTGCTCGGGGCTAATAAGCTCTTGTTAAATTTATCGTTGGGTCATAAGTGCAGATTATTAGTCCTTTGAACGTGAGAAGACAGATGAAAGTCTATGAAAATGGTTTAAAAAGGTAAATGAGATGCTTTCCGCAAGTAATAAAAGCAGTTAATCTGTGGAGTCACTGCTTTAAATTAAAACATGCTAAATCAGTTCTGCCTTCGTTTTAAAGAGACAGTGTAAGACACTTTCTCTGAGATAAAAATGGAATAGAAGTGACTGACCAATGACATTACTGAGTCACTGAGTTACTGCATTTAATTTCACTGTTCAAGCTATTCAAAAGATCTTTTGAAAAGAGTTTATTTAACAGACGTGTGTGAGAGTGTTTTTAATTCAATGGTGAGACATTCTTTTAGATTTACTAATACATTCAACATTAATTTCAGTAATTATTCAATATTAATTGAATTAAGTGTTCATACACAAATGAAAAAAAAAACAGGGCAGACATTAGAGAAAACTTTGGGATACCAGACTACAAACTACATTGAGCTGATGACGTGTTTTGCCAGATTCTGCTACCTGAAAACTGTATTTCTCAGGATAATTTGATTAAAAACAACATGTAATAATTCAGTAACACTTTGTTTTAGGGTCTCTTAACTAGTTGCTTATTAGCATGCATATTACTAGAATATTAGCCATTTATTAGTACTAATTAAACACATTTTAATGCCTTATTCTACATGACCTTATTCTACATCCCTAATCCTACCCAATACCTAAACTTAACAACTACCTTACTAACTATTAATAAGCAGCAAATTAGGAGTTTATTGAGGGAAAAGTCATAGTTAATAGTGAATTAGTGTTCCCTATTCTAAAGTGTTACCAAAAAGTCTTATTTTATTCTCTTCATAGTGATGCATTTTGTGAGGACTGAGTTACACAACTGCATTCAGGATTGTAGTTCAATATAAACCAATTTCAGTTTGTATGTAATCAAACAATATGCCCTTTTAAACCATTAACTAACAACTTATAAAATATTACAGATTGCATCAGTATCAGTGGTGTCTGAGATACTGAACAACGTCAGCATGTACCAGACAGCCGGGTCTCATGAAAATGTATATAAATAGTACGGCAAATGAAAAAACTAAAACTCGTGGTATTGATACGCAAAAATGGACTTTGGCATATATATGATACGAATGTGTTTGGCTTGTATATAATACGCAGTTTTCGCATACATATGATACGCATCTACCCCACAACCCTAATCCCATCGCATAGCATATACAAGCCAAAGTCCATTTTTGCTTATCAATACGACAAGTTTTCATTTTTTATTTGGCGTACTGTTTATACTCACTTTCATGAGATCAGGTTCTACCAGAGCTGTGCAAGCCTCCGAAATGAAGAATCGGCTGCCTTTCCAGTTGCAATTGTAATATACTGTATATAGATTTTTGTAGCCTGAAACATGAATTGTATTTTGTTGCATCTAGAGCTTTGTGATGATTGTTCCACAGAAGAAATCTTTCAGGTTTGTAAATAATCTAAATAACGTATGGATGGATGGATATTACAGAGTGAAGGTCATATGAATTTATGAATGAACCGCTCAGTTTAAAATCTTCCCGGTCTACTGACATTTGTTGACATCCACTTAGAACATTACAGAATCAGAATTAGCCAGGTATGTTTGCATATACGAGGAATTTGTTTTGGTGACAGAAGCTCCACAGTGCGACAGAATGACAGTGACAAGACACAGATAATAAAAATAATAATATACAAATATACAAAATAGACAATGTGCAAAAATAGCACAAACACAATATACAAAATAGACAATTTAGTATGTACAGGTATGTTAGGTGCAAATTTGAAATGTAAATAGGTATGTGTGTTAAATAAATAAATGTATAATAGTGTTGTGTGTTTCATGAAACTGTTTCTGTGTCTGGCCGTTCTGGTGCCCAGTGCTCTGTAGCGTCAACCAGACGGTAACAGTTCAAAGAGGGAGTGTGCTGGATGTGAGGGGTCCAGAGTGATTTTGCCTGCCCTTTTGCTCACTCTGGATAAGTACAGTTCTTGGAGACTGGGGAGGGTTGTACCAATGATTCGCTCAGCAGTCCGGACTACCCTCTGAAGTCTTCTGAGGTCAGATTTGGTAACTGAGCTGAACCAGACAGTTATTACAATGCTTATGATAACTTTAGATACTCTACAATACAGTAAATACACTTCACATGCAAATTACTCTTCAACAGAGTGATGCTATAGAGCTACTACAAAAACAGAAGTTCAAAGACAAAATTCTAAAGATGGCTGAGCACTTGTTTCTCTGACGCATAAGGTACATGGATTATAACGGTTCTTTATAGAATCATCAGTGCCAATAAAGAACCTTTATTTTAAAGAGTGGGGCATATAGGCAAAACAACTGCAGGGTGAAGCTAAAAGTAGTCTAATGTTAGTGTAATTTATACCAGGGATTTTCAAACTGGGGTCCGTGACGTAAATCCAGGGGGTCTGCAAAACAATTTGCTATACTGTATTTTCCAGACTGCAACTTGCGTTTTTTTTATCTTCTGAAACATGCTATGATTTATATTCCAAGTGACTTATATAATGCATTAATGTCAAATAAGCAAAGCGGAAACACTTAAAAGCGGGGATTTCATGGTTTATATAGCTAAATATATTTCTCATGTCTGTTTGACAAGTAGACAGTATCGCTGAGTTTTTCTTCATTTTAGGAAGAGCTTCACAGAGACCAAGACAGTCACTGTCAATTTGAAGGTACACAAATAAAAATAAACTTACTGTATTAACTATTAATAAGCAGCAAATTAGGAGTTTATTGAATCAGAAGTCATAGTTAATAGTTAGTTAAAAGTAGGCGATTTCAGAGAGGCTGGCAATATCAAGCTAGCTTTGAAAGCATAAGATCCCACCCTCCCTGCAAATCACTCTCCAAAGTCACGCCTCCTCCAAATCACATGAACACGCAGAGGCAGAACAGAGGCAAACCAGTGACACGATAAGAGACATTACAGTGCATAATATTACAATAATAATGCCTTTTTATTCTTGCTCGGTCTGCAATAGCGTAATGGAACACGTTGATGACGTGTCATATCTGTGCAAACAGGGTGCACAGAAGTATGTACTGTAAATACATTTGAGGAATATGATTGGATGCAGGGGCGTAGCCATCATTTCAGAAGTGCGGGGGACAGAAACATCAAATGTAACAGTTTTCTTTCTTTCTTTCTTTCTTTCAAATACACCGTTGGACCAATAACTTGTATTCTATCTTTTTTTTTGTTATGTATTTTTTCCTAATGACAATTTCATGATTAATTTATATACTACAAACACTTGTTCCACTTTTATCACAGAATAAGGTAGAAAATATACTTTATAGTTTCTGTACAGTAATACATAATATGTAAATTAGCACTGCATTATTCATATACTTTATTTATTTATTAACTGGAAATCTCTTGAAAAAACACACATGAGCCATATTGTTGCAATCGTATGTTTATTGTTTAATCAGTCAACCCGTTTCTGCACGCCCCCTGCATGTTATAAGCCCACGATTGGATGAACATGATACAACTGGATTTGTATTTAGCTTTGGTCACAGTTTAATATAACCTGAATTCCGGAAATGTTGGGACGTTTTTTTTTAATTTGAATAAAATGAAAACTAAAAGACTTTCAAATCACATGAGCCAATATTTTATTCACAATAGAACATACAGAACATAGTAAATGTTTAAACTGAGAAATTTTACACTTTTATACACTAAATGAGCTCGTTTCAAATTTGATGCCTGCTATAGGTCTCAAAAAAGTTGTCACAGGGGCAACAAAGGGCTGAAAAAGCAATACATTTTTAAAAGATTCAGCTGAGAGAACATCTAGCAACTAATTAAGTTAACTGGCATCGGGTCTGTAACATGATTAGCTATAAAAGGGATGTCTTAGAGAGGCAGAGTCTCTCAGAAGTAAAGATGGGCAGAGGCTCTCCAATCTGTGAAATAGTGCGCAAATAGATTGTGGAATACTTTAAAAACAACGAGCCTCAATGTCAAATTGCAAAGGCTTTGCAAATTTTATCATCTAAAGTGCATAACATCATCAAGAGATTCAGAGAAACTGGAGAAATCTCTGCGCGTAAGGGACAAGGGCGAAGACCTTTGTTGGATGCCCGTGGTCTTCGGGCCCTCAGACGACACTGCATCACTCATCGGCATGATTCGGTCATTGACATTACTAAATGGGCCCAGGAATACTTCCAGAAACCAC
>JAFVLL020003180.1:0-19395 GCA_021397915.2 Tor tambroides | reverse complement strand
ATTAGAGATGCTCTGATACATCTTGCATTGAACAAACCATATCCATTAGTGAGCTTGAAAGACTTGTTAATGGACAACACTTTATTCAGAGCATGTCTTTCTTATTTTATTGTAAATGGCATCGACTGACACCATATTATATAACCCTGTATCACTTCCAGCACACAGAAATGTTAGTCAGCAATGACAACAAATCAGACGGAGCTGTGAGAAAAGGAAGTAGCACCACGGAGACTGTCATGCTCGCATTAGTTCCAAGCACCAACTCCAAAACATTTACAGCGGCTGGATCAATGTAGTGCTGATACAAAAGTTTCAGAGATTTATGGGCCACAGCATAACAGCATCTACAGATGGAGAGTGAGAGCTAATGTAGAGATGGGAGGAAGTGTCCATCTAACACAATCAGCCTCCCTGTTATTTCTGACACTATACCGCAGACTAAAAGGCTACATTAGGCGGCCCTCACCTGGTTCGGGAGTCCAGACTGTGCCAGCTTTAATCAACAGACAGACCTGCCCACTGGCTTTTGCTAGCAGACATGCCTCATAAGCTTTTCTGGCAGAAAGGCCGGCCTGAAATGCAAGTTGATGAAATGGAAAAGGAAGAGAGTGTCAAGCAGAGCAGCAGCGTGGAGATAATTATAAAGGATAACAAGATTTCGGTCAAAAAGCTTGTTGTGATTTAAAAAAAAAGGGAAGAAGAAATGAGTGTTTCACTATTATAGCCCTTCAAATTAGTTGGTAATACAATCCCACAGTTAATTTAAACTCTCATAGAATTAATTATACAACACACTGTAAAAACAACAAAACAAAACAAAACAAAAAAAAACAAAACAGATTTTTTAGTAGCGGTAGCAATGTTTTAGGTTTTACAGACTTAACTTTAAATTCACAGTAAAAAAAAAAGAACAACAAAAAAAAAAAAACTATTTCAATAATTGATATAATGTTAATACACCAACCTATTGAATTACTAATATCTGTTTTGTACCTTTGTAATACACCAGCAACCACCAACAGGTGGTGAGCATCACATGATGAATTAAAGTTCATCACAAACAGCTCTTCCTTTTATTCAGCAAATTAATACTTTTATTCAGCATGGATGCGTTAAATGGTGTTAAAAGACAGTAAAAACATATATTGTGTTACAGCAAATAAGTTTTAATAAGTGAAATAACACAAATAAATTTGTGTTATTTCAAATAAGTGCTGTTCTTATGAACTTTCTATTCATCAAAGATGAATAGAAAAAGTTATGTTTCCACAGCAACTGTAATAATAAGAAGAAATGTTTCCACCAAATATGTTGTCCACCAAATCAGCATTTTGGAATGATTTCTGAAGGATCATTTGACACTGAAAACCGGAGTTATGGCTGCTGAAAATTCAGCTTTGCCATCACAGGAATAAATTACATTTTACAATATATAAAAACATAAACCAGTTATTTTAAATTGTAATAATATCACATGATATTACTGTAATATTTACTGTATTGTTGATCATATATATATATATATATATATATATATGTGTGTGTGTGTGTGTGTGTGTGTGTATATATATATATTAGTGCTGTCAAATGATTAATCGCGATTAATCGCATTCAAAATAAGTTTTTGTTTACATAATACATGTGTGTGTACTGTGTATATTTATTACGTATATATAAATACACATACATACTGTATATATTTTGAAAATATTTACATTTACATATTTAAATGCTTATATTTTATATTATATATAAATATATTTAATATATAAACATAACATATTTTCCTTAAACACATACATGCATGTTTGTATATATTTTGGATGCAATTAATCGCGATTAATCGTTTGACAGCACTAATACATATGTGTGTATATATATATATATATATATATATATATACACACTGTATGTATGTGGATGGGTGGTGTGGCAGTAACACTCAGGGCTGCATGGTAACCAGAAGGTTGCTGGTTTGAACCCTGCAAGATGAAAGCCGTGAGCTATCACAGCTGTGCCTGTGAGCGAGGCGCTTAACCCCAGGTTACTCCAGAGGGAGTTTACATGTACTGAACTGTAAGTCGTTTTAGATAAAAGTGTTGGCTAAATGACTGCTTACTTACCAGACACTAGAAAGATCTAAAATATTAACAGCCATGTGATAGGCCATTCCTCATCTACAACAACACAACAACTTGTGAAGCACGGAGGCTGTTTTCTCAGAGGAGGCAAGGGAGGAATTGTCTCTTAAGAAATGCAGTTACACAAATGATTGTTTTCTGTAGAGGTGGATTTGAATGTTAGTGTACTTAAATCAGAATGATATTGTCCAACATAAAATATCAGTATAGTTTATTCTATCTCTTGGGATAATTGTAGCATACATTCAGATAAATGGGTCAGTATATAATAAAGATACATTTTCACAAAAAAGTTTGAACTTTTAGGGCATTTTGCGTAAGCGTCAATTATGGGGACAGCTGTCACGTGTTTTATGCATGTGCTGTAACACTGTATACAATTTTTACTATATCTGCCAAAACAAAGGATGTATTTAATTTAATTTTTGCTGTTTAATTCATATTTTCCATTACTATTCCATTTTGTTATAACACAATAGTCTTTTTAATGTGTACAATAGTCTTCTAGTCTTCTGAAAAGACTACAATAGTCTTCTTAATTGCAGGTTTTTACTGTTTTAACAGTGTGACAATATGCCCCACTTAAAAGGTCATAAGGTCATCATGTCTTTAACGACTAGTACCCTTTTCCTGGGCAATAATGGTGATGTTAAATCCTCAAAAATAAACCTAGATACATTCACTAGAATAAAAAGTCTGATAATTAGCACTGTCTCCCTTATAAAGAACATATCATTTATTTCTTCCTAAGACTAATATAACAGATTATCTGCATAATGCACATCAGTGTTAATAGCATTCATTTAACTATAACATTTAGATGTGTTTTTAAACTCTTTATGACTTCATTGTTTTGATTCAGTGCTCATAATTTGTTGTGTGTAGTTGGTAGTAATCCTCTCTGGGTCCATTGTGTTCACTGGAAGGGACAGATAATCTGTACTCATTGTTTAATCAGTCAAAATGTTTAATATTACGACAGGTGTCCTGGCTTAGCACCGTTCTGTGTGAATTGTCAGCTGGAAGTGGGACAGTCCACTCTAGCCACATCACCCAAAACAGGGCCATTTTGTCATTGTGGAAAGAATTGTTGAAAATGACGCAAGACTGCATAAAAAAGTCCTTCTTGTGCTTTAAAATAATATACATAAAGCGCTCTTGAGCGATCATTCATTTACATTTGAGTCATTTGTGTTGGTGTGTGTCACTCGAAGCCCTCAGAACATAAATAATGTGGACCAATGTACATCACACTTTAATGGAGATATTATACATAGACCATTGTGCTTCTTGTTTTTCCAAGACCAAATGGTGTGTGGGTGAAGCACATTTTAGTTGGTAGGTGTTGTATTTCTCTAAAAAGCTATGAGCGTCAGGAGTCCAGCAGAGTTAAGTAACTTATTTGTGCAAGGAAGTTGAACACAGTTTCCATGGAGTCTATAGTGCTAACAGCTAATCTCCAAGCTTTTAGGAAGAAATTTTCATATCAAAATAATGTTCAGAAAGGAACATGCTATGAACATACTATTCAGTGTCCAGATTTTGTTTCTACAGGACAACAGACCTGTGAGGAGTCACCTTGCTCTTTTGAGATAAAACATCTTCATATGGAAAACATACTAAAACTTTTTAGAAGTTCCTATCTGGTCCAAAAACAAAACAAGACAAACATAATTTATTTCAAGGAAACCATAAAAATGACCTTCAGCAACTTATTAAGTCTGGTTCAAATGTGAAAAGGGCATTTTTCTAGTTATAGCAGAAACAAGACCCTTTGGTTTTACAAGGATTACTCATAAAAATATAGTTGTACAAAAAAAAAAACTTTCTCAGGGCAGAAAATTAAAAAATACAGTTAATTTAATTTAAGATTTTTTTTAAGAAACTCATACTTCTATTCAGCGAGGATGTATTAACTATCAAAAAATGTCAGTAAAGATAAATGATATAACTTTCTTTGCAGTTTCTACAAAAATAGCAACAATGGTTTTCAACATTGATAATAAGAAGAAATGTTTCTAATAACCTTTTGTCAGGCAGTACTCCATTTCATTGTCCGCAATGGACTCATAATAAAGTAAACACTCTGGGAGATATCTATGATGATAGTGGTTTAAAATCCTTCCAGAATCTTAAAACTCAATATAATCTGCCAGGCACCTCCTTTTTTATGTATTTGCGCATTAGATCGGCCCTACGGGCATATGGGGTGCCTTGGAACTCTCAACTGCCTGTTCACCCTTTGCGCAAACTAATCCTTCCTTCTGAGGAATCTCCCTCCTCTGCTTCAGTCATCTATCTCTTTCTTCTTGAGCATTCATACAAACCTTTATCTATTACAACTGTGTGGGCTAAGGATCTTAATGAGGATGTGCATGTTTTATTTTCCGATCAGGTATGGGGTATGTTTAAATTGTCTTCTAAAAACCCTAATCACCAAATGATTCATTGGAAATTGCTGCATAGGGTTTACTTGACTCCAATGAAACGTTTTTATATGAATCTGTCATCTTCTCCTAAGTGTAATCTCTGTTCCCAAGGAGTTTTAGGCACGTTTTTGCATTTTTTTTGGGAGTGCCCCTCTCTCTCACCTTTTTGGACCCAGCTCTCACAGGACCTATCATATTTGTTGGGTACTGAGATATGTTTGACTCCGCGCCACTTTTTCATGAATGACTTTTGGGACTTCACCTTGTCCGTCCAACAAAGATCTTTACTGTTAGCTGCTCTCACAGCAGCAAAAAAATTGCTAGTCAACCATTGGAATCCTCCTCACACAATGGACAGACGAACCTGGACTGTGTATTTGTTGGACATTATCTCGATGGAACTCTCTACTTCTCGTATACATGGATCTAACGTGAAAACTGTAAATTCATGGCATTCAGCTTTTAATGTTGTGTCTTCTTTTCTAAAATCTTTGTAAAAATTTTTTATTGTTATTTGTTTATCTATTAATATTAATTAATGTGTTTATTATTATTATTTATTTTATTTTATTTTATTTATTTTTATATATATATTTTTAAGTCTACCAAGGGGTGGGATGGGTTTTAAATTTGCACAGTTGCTTTTTGTTTTGTACTACTGTTCCATAAAATAAAACTCAATAAACAATTGTTAACAAAAAGAAGAAATGTTTCTTGAGTAGTAAATCAGCATATCTGAATGATATCTGAATGATCATAACACTGAAGAATGGAGTAATGGCTGCTTTGCCATCAAAGGAATAAATTAGGAATAAAAAAACAAACAAACAATTGTAGCAGTATTTCTCAGTATTACTTTTTTCACTGATTTTCAGATCAAATAAATGTAGCCTTGGTAAACATAAGGCACATCTTTCAAAAAGATAAACAAAACAAAAAAATCTCAGTGAGCCCAAACTTTTGAAGAGTGGTGTAAATTATTTCAAGCAAAAAATGTGTTTTTGAATATGTCATGATGATTTACCAATTCCAGTTTAGTCATGCATAGTGGGATTATCAATAAATCAAGTGATCCACTTTGTAGGGTTGGGGTGGCGTTTGGGGCGATTAAAAGCAAATAGCTATAGCCATAGCTGTGATTAAGGACAATCAACATCTGAACATCAGCCAACCGTATAATTGAGTACCACATGCTTTACCTCTGGTTAGTGTCAACTAGCTCTAAAACAAAAATCACATAAAACAAATGAGCCATTTGTGTGGATGAAACAATTCCCATTAGTGCTGTTAATCTGATGGGTATTAGGGCCACAAGAGGTATTTTTAAACACATTGCAATTTGTTGATTGTTGGAAGAGTCATGATTTATTAAAAGCTTTTTCATAAACACTAGAAACACAGCTATTCCAGAGAGGGCAAACAAACAGACCGGCCATCACTTTAAAGACCTGCAATGCAGTGTATTTAAAAGTTTGAGGAGAATTATGATTTTGCAATGTGAAAATAGTAAAGTTTATCTAGAGTACAAGTCAATGAGGTCGAGGAGCACAATCAAGAATATAAACTTCTTGTGCCTTGAGATTAATTTTGCCACTCTCTCTTCAGAGGAAGAGAAATTACTTTCATTATATCATTTAATTCTTAATACCTGTCAACCCAAGAGAGCTGTCCCTACAAATTCAACCTGCACTTTTATTATTGAAAGCATAACAAATAGTAACAGTGCACTACATTTTTTTTTTTCATTTTCAGTCTGGTCACGTATGTCTTGTTTATAACTTCCTCTCCGGCAAATAGGCATGGTCAAATGAATGCAAATACATCCCATTATTGTGTGTAACATGGGAGATGGGGAGCTAAGAGTGAGTGACACATAAGGTCTTGGGTTTGCCGAGAAAATATTGAACAAAATGAAACATGATGGAGTCATTTTGGAGACTTGTAAAGTAAGTTTAAATAAACATGAAAAACTAATTGCGTTTCACCTGTTCCCTTGATGTAACTATGGAAAGCGCCATTGAAGAATATTTCAACTGTTTTTGTCAGAGCAGTTAAAGTGAATTCACTTATTTTATGGACTGAGACCTTTTTCAAAATATCTTCTTTTGGTTTTCACAATATAAAGAAAGTCAAGCAGGTTTGGTATAACATGAGGGTGAGTAAATGATGACAGAACAGATTATAGTTAAGTTGACTGAATTTTTAACAGGGATAATAACAAGGCTGTGAGGGACAGATGTACAGTCTGTTCATTGGATTGTACTATTGTATTTGTTGTATGTATTGTACTATTGTATTTACTATTGCTGATGAAAGTCTTTCGATGGAAAAAAAAACAACTTTCAATGTAGACAAAAGCTCAGTAAAACAATTTTGAAAGTTTGAAAGTGAGTTGGCGATGTGATCTAGGACTTTTAGTGCCAGTAAGTCTATCCCTCACAGCCTCGTGTTCATCTGCATTAAATTTAATATGGTGTCCAACCTGACTAAGGTCTATGGACCATTTTCATAGACTGTGATGAAGCAGTTCAACAATCACCAGCATCATATATCAAGCAGTAAGTTTTTTAGATTTCCGTTTTTTAACTCTATACTTTGTATTATATTACCCTTGCATCAAATAAAAAAAAAAGAAAAAAAAAAAAAAAGTTAACGCTGGATGTTTGTAATACACCGGCTGTGGGAGTGATGGTAAATTTAACATTGTTCTCTCCTCTTGACTTTTCTCTCTTGGTTTCTTTCCCTCCCGTTCATCTCTAGAGATGTAGTCTCCTATTCTCCGCTATAAAAGTTCTAACTATGTTGTTAACTATGAAGTTCTAACCCAACTACACTCTTAAAAATAAAGGTGCTTCACGATGCCATAGAAGGTTCTTTGTGGTGAAAGAAGGTTCTTCAGATTATAAAAAGGTAATGAAGAGATGGTTCTTTAAAGAACCTTTGACTGAATGGTTCTTTTTGGAACCAAAAATGGTTCTTCTACGGCATCGCTTGAAGAACCTTTTGAAGCACCTCTATTTTTAAGAGTGTATGTTGACTATGTGCATCATTGTTGTTGTGTGAACCATCCCTTAAAAGGTGCAGATGGAGTGGAGAAGGGATTCCAGAGGAATATTCAAAACTATTTACATACCCTTATATATAATTTTGACTGCCAGTTTTAAATGAATATGCTCTTGCTTTATTTTTTGGACCTCCTTTTGATTTAATGAATCATTTATGTGAGTCATGTAGTGGGTGTTGATCATCACTCACAAATTCTGTGTTTTACCAATAAGGCTGCCAAATGTATACACAAACTCTGTCTCGGTTCATTTCTTACAAGCCTTTTTGAGAAGTCTCGTTTGAACGTCACCACACTGGATGAGTTTTGGTTGTGTGGATTGGTTGGTGCTCCTCTTATGACTGTCCTACCGCTGGCATGCAATGTCCGTTTGCATCAGAGTGGCTGAAGTAGAAATCAAATCATTTGGCAGTCCTAATGTGTTTTGATTTTTCCATTAGCAGGCCAGTCGTTCTGGCGTTCACGCTGGCATGATCATAATTAGTGTCTTCCATTTGCATTATTGCAGTCAATTGAACTGGTAGAGCATTGATCCCATGCTGATTGGCACTACCTGCACCGCTTTACAACACTGATCTAAGTTACAAGCCAGAGTTGGTTTCTGAAACCTGACTGCATTAAACCTGCTTGTGTGTGTCGCTTTCCATTTGCAGGGCTAATGTGTCCCGGCTTTGGAACAACCTCCCAACATGAGGCCCTTGATGGTGATGGGCGAATTAAGGTTGACTTCCAATCGATCAGGGCCTGGCCTGGTCCGCAGCGAAGGGAGATATTCGCACGCTAGGATTATAACCCCTGCAACCCCCCGCAGCCAAAACAGCTGTTGACCTCCGAACGGATACATGAACTGCTTCCTATTTCACAAACCACCTCCTCTCTCACAATACCCTGATGGCCACTCTTCAAATGATACTCTGCCTTTTTTCAGCTACTCTTGATACTTTGTAGGTCATCTGGTATGGGCATAACTGTGCTTGATGCATTTGACATTCCATTTTCCTTTGAGACACACAAAAATAGAAGAATGTAGCTGGTTGGTAATCTTAATAGACAATATGTACACTGCAATTTTGGCTGGTTAACACTGACCCAATAAGTTTCATGCAGTGTACCGACAATCAAAATATCTAGAATACAGATTGCACTCCTCTTTTCCACATCCCTGCCGTTTGACAATTGACTGACCTTGATAAAGGAAAAATCATGACTTACCAGTGAGAGTCTGACAAAGCATTCTTTGTGAAAGCTGCATTTCAGATATTTCTGAGAATCAAATTTGTTACTCTTTGTGATTTTTAATAAAAAAATACTTTTGTGTTTAGGTGTTTTGCATTGTCATTTATAATTCTTGAAATTCCAGACCACAAATGACGTGAGTCAAGTCTGTCTGATTATTGCTATGGCTTTTTTATGCAGATAATCTTCTTTATAAAAGTAAAACTCTCCAGTCTTGCTTTTTATCCCTCTCTGCCATATCCAGTATTGTTGAGAATAAGCCGCAAAGGAAGCAATGAGTCAGCATGAGCAACTGCATTGTGACATTGTTCTTCAGAATTACAGAGAAAATTGAAAGGATATTGTTTTTATGATATCATAAGCACATGAACATATAAACAAACATCTGAACACATTAAATGAACACTGATGGATAATGATAACAGTTAACAGATTTGAATATTAATGTGCATCAAAATCACATCATCATAAAACTCTGCAAGGGTCACTTACAGTATATTTGAATATGAGCACTGATAGATTATATAATTAAGTTATGTAAAGAAAAAGATTATATAAAGATCTCAGATAAAGTTCTAAAGATCTCAGCTAAACTCTAAACATAAATCTATGAATGCCCTCAATGAGAAATCAAAGTACTGACAATTCATAAAGACATCAAACTGGAAATAAGGATTGATTGATTGACTGATTGATTGATTGACTGATTGACTGACTGATTGAAGACTAGCAACTGAGGGGATTTTGCCACCCAAAAGGCTGTGGATTTCTACATTTTTGCATGAAATCAAACATCATATTAAATTACAGCTTAAGCAATTTCCATAAGCAAAACTACCTTACTTTATATTTGTATGTGTTTGTGTATGCATGCTTCTATTAGATGTAGAATTACCATTTGGAATGGTATCCAATGTAATTTGGGATTTATAAATTCAGATCATTCTACAGTAGCATTCATAACAATCAATATCACTGTCACTCATAAATTAGTGACCCTAAAACAGTGAATATTAATAGCTACAAGATAGTATTCTTCAACATGCTTAACTTCATATAGTAAGTCCTAGTAACTTTAAAACTGAGACAAAAATATGTGACTACACATTGACTATCCATACAACATTTATGCATACATGGGCTCACTTAACGCATTTTGTAGCAAAGAAACAAGAAAATCTTGCAGCTGTTGTGGTAACGGTCTGAAAGATTTTGGAAATATGTATAGCTACTACTTATTGAGAAATGCACGCAACCAATTTGGATAAAACGCGGGTTCTTGTTTCTTGGCAACCCGCGTATCTCTAATGTCTCCGCCCATCTCCCTCTCTCTCTCTCTCTCTCTCTCTCTAGCGCTCCATCCACCTGTGCCTAGGTAACGTGATCACGCAATTAATAGCGGGAGCGCGCACTCTGTTTTAGTGGTCCGCGGCTCCGCGCACCCGCAGCGCTCGGGGAACTCAGGAAATCTGGATAGCTGTTTCTTTCAGAAACCAGCGGATTGGGATTCATTTGTTTGTTGTTTTTTAGGTTTCTGAACTGTCGCAGGATATCACAAGTTACAGGTAAGCGCAAACTGTCTTACCTCCAGAGTTATTGTGGTTTGTTTACAGACGTTTCCGCTGCAGTATTTCATAACTCACCGTTAAACTTGTTTGTTAGATACTTCGCACTGTCACAGGAGCGGTCAGCAACCGTAAGTGTTTTAAACACCACAGGTTAAACATTTACAGCTTTCCTTTCATTAATGACACTTCGTGAAAACAGGTGGAAAAACGAATCCGTGCTCGTGTCGTGTGCTGTTAAGTGTAACGGCATGTAGTGAACGAGGGAAGCACGCCCCCTTACAGCAAGTGCGCGGTCCCGTGACTTTCCCGTTAAACCTGGCTGAGTAAAAACTGTTACTCTCGCGCAGAGCTCCGAGGACACGTCAAATCACAGTTGTACTCTCTCTATTCACAGGGTCAGCTCGGCGGAGTCCAGCATCTTCGTGGCATAACATAAGCGCTTCTGGAACGGGAAAGAACGCCTAAGTCATTTTATGGAGGCTTGCGGGACGCAACGAAACATTTCTTAAAGTGTTTGGCACCGAGGATATCAGTCCAGATCCCTCTTCAGATCGGAGCATAGTCTTGTTCGGATTTCAGCCTGTTTGAAATGTGGCGTTATGTGATCGAGATAAATGTGCTATGTGTGTGATTTGGAGAGGATCTTGTGGAAGGTGTCCAGTGGGAAAGAGACTGGGTGGACTCATCTGCAACTGATCCCCGTTTTCTGAGCGCAATGGACTTGGAATGAAGACAAAACATGGATATAATCTGGGAAATATTTATTATCCTTCAAGCCAATCTCATCGTTTGCACTTCAGGTAAGATTGTACATTACGATTCTTTAGACAGCAAGTGCTTAATATTCGTTTTATAATAGCTTAAGTTGTGTTAAAACCAAATAAAAACATGTATTATAAATAATTTACGTACTTTACCCCTATTATAAAAATTATTTCAAATATTTCGGAAGGCGCAGAATTCTGTAGGAATCCAGTTTTTGATTATAGGCTATTAAAAAAAATCGCTTATTTTTGCTGCCTACAACGACCCAGGTCATTTTATATGAATCAGTGTTCTTTTTTATTATTTCGAATAATTTAAGTTAAAAATTATGTATTTTTCGTAATATTTGAGTAAAATAGTATGTTATTGATGGTTTGCCATCAAATACTAGCAAACTCAGTCGGGTAGCTATAACCTATCCTGTGTTGTAAATGGGCTAGGCATATGATACAGTAGCCTAAGTTATGCGTAAATTAAATTACGTTAAAATTAAATTACATTAATTAGCCCATAGTCATAATTTTTCCTCACTGCTAATATAAACGTAAATAGTGATTTTTGTAGATGGTCATCACTGGACAGACCAAATGTAGAAGCAATGGAATCCCGAATTACAGAACGGATCCCTCACTGGTCTGCTCTGTCTCCATTAACACTTACTATCACTTTAGTCAATCTACTGCGGAGCTGAATGATCGTGTAATGTCGAATACAGGTTGCTCTCTCAGACATTATAGTGTTAAAAAACCAAAACAGCCACGGAAATAACTTTGAGTGGGCAGAAGTCTGAATGACTGTCAAAAGCTGTCCAAATAAGAATCACGATTATTATTAAATGACTAAACAGATCAAGTCGGTTCTGGTTTAACTTTAAAGCTCCTCGTGAGAGGTTTATGGAACGCGTCCAGCAGCGTCGCCCACGCGAGAACTGGACATTGATGGCAACGCAGCGCGCAACACATCCGTCTTTCTCATGATGCGTGGGACAGGCAACGTAAACGTCCTTGACCAGTGTTTATGGCCTCTGAGAGCTTCCCTTTTTAGTAGCTTCATGTAAATGTTCACCATCATTTTTCATATGGTTACTAATATGGGAATTCAGGTTGCTTTGAAATATTAGTTTAAACAAGTGACATTACAGATGGGCACAATTTAGTATGTGTGAGTGGTTTGTTTTTACTTGGTTAGATATGAAAAATACTAGTCAGGGTTTATATTGTGTGATTCAGAATACTAATCAAGGATCAAATGATTTCCTCATTCATACTGATCTCAAAACTTCCTTGTGGTTCCTATAAAGCATCCTCTCTAAAGATAGAGCATGATGATTATGTTTAGTAGGTCCCTTACGTCTGTAAGATTAGTGCTGTTTTTGTCTCCTTTTCATTGACAAGTCAATGTTAATGTGTAATTCAGAAAGACAGGACTTTTTCTGAAATTTTATCCATTGGCAATTGATTGGATTATAAAAAGTGGGCATTGCATATCAAAGCAGAGCCACACTGAATGTGGGTTTGCTTTTGGCATTCAGTTAACGTTGCCCAGTAGCACAGCCTAAGTGACGTCAATAGAAAAGGATGTTTCTGAGGAAGAGCAAGTCTTTAAAAATTTGATTAATGATTGTGATGGCAGCCTTTTTTCTTTTTTTCTTCAGAATAAAATGCACTTCAGAATAACATGCACAATGAATCATTCAAAATAAGAGCATTAAAAATGAATGTGCATTTAAATAAATTGGATAAATTTTGCTTTTTTTTTTTTCTACATTGATTTTCAGATATTTTCTGGTGTGCCTATGGTAAATCATGTTTCATTTTCAAGCACATTTCCAATTTTCCACTGCCATCACTCCCCAAATTGCAAAGGCCTCTAATGTACTTTCAACTCTGTTTTCCCCAGCAGTTTTCTTGATGACGTTTCTTTTGTCAGCAATTGCATTGTTTTATGATAGATGGAAAACACTCCATTTTGCGGTTTAATCAATTTTTTTTTTTTTTTAACTTTGAAGGTCAAATTTATCTCTCTGTCTTTGGTATATAACAAGGAAGCTCTCAGTGATTTTGTTGTCTGTTGGGACATGTTCACAAAGATCAAAGATTCTATTTTGTCCCCACTACAGTCATAATTGGACCATAACAAGTGCCATCTTCCTTAGCTCTTTAGTTTCCAGGCATTCTTACCGGAACATCATAGATTTTAGCTGACATTTGCAGAGCATGAGCATTTGTTTAGTTATGGCAGTTAACATTTGCTTTGATGCCGCTCTGGATCCAGCAGAACAGTGATCGCCTCATGAGCCCCAATTCTCAATAAGTGAGGAGCATCTCCTTGTGTCAGTGTGCACAAATACTGCATTTTTAGGTGGACTGCGTTAGAAGTTGGTGCAAAATTAATTACGGTTCAATCAGTTATGAGATTCTTATCGGGACTGATTTATTTGGGCACTTTCTGGTTCTTTATCCCGATACACTGAATGATCACCCTGATTAGGATGTACAGTGAGGTGCAGAAGTCTAATGATGATAAATGCAGATCATGTGATGTAGCAATAATCAGAGTTTGTTACATTGATCATGTGACTCTTGCAGACATCAAAGGATCTTTCTATTATTCAAGCTCAAGATGCTCAGAAATCATGCTTGAGACCATGATCATTGGATTCAGAAAAGACCATATATAATGTTTTTAAATGTAACTGTTTTAAACAAATTATGCTGCCAATAGTCATTTCTATGGTGGATTTGAAACCTCATTGTATTGGTAATATGTTATAAAATGTAATTTAGTCATTTAGACTCTTTAATTTAGCTCTTCATTAAGCTCTGACATCCTTCAGTTAAAGTCCAGGGACGTTATTTAGTAGCCAGACAGACACTTTGCCTAAGATAATATTCCAAAACAGTGAGCAATGTTGCAAGTTACAGTAAAATTTCCATATCAGAGCTGCAAGGGCCTACTGTTGTTGTCAAATTTCTCAGTCCATTCAATCAGTTTGATGTGCACAAAAACATTGTGCCACCGTTATGATAAACAGACTTGATTATGTTTTTCAGGTTTGTTTGAATAGGACTGAGAATCCAAAAAATCTCAATTTCGACACACCAGAGGTTACAGTTCTGCTTTGTTGCACTGAGTCTTTGCTTATGAAAACACAAGAATCTACATTCATCCAGGTAACTGGAAGAATTGGTGTGTGAAAGTCTAGTCTAAAGCATCTGGACTTCTGTAAATATCTTGGTTGTTTTTTCACACAATTTACTGATAGCAGCATACACAAATGCTGTTCATTGTAGTTCTTAACAATCATTCACATTTCATCCCTTTTGAAATTGAGAAATGTCAGTTATCAAGAAATTGATTAAACAGAGCTGAATGCTGTGTCCAATTCTTTTAAAGAGCACCTCTTGTTTATTGAGACTGAGGCATTTACGGTGGCATTATGAAGAGGTTGTATGCACTTTCATCTATGGTGGCTAAATGTTGTAATTTATCAACTCCTAATTTGCATGTTTCTTGTTGTTGTGAGCACAGTATATTATATGTGCATGATTTTAAATAGAATATTCAAATTAATACATAAAATTAATCATTTTTGTCCCTTGCAGAAAATGAATTTTATAGATTCAGTTAGAGAAAATGTGATGAATGCAGATAAGATAAAATTGTAGTAATGTTTCTTATTAAAATAGCCATGCTTGTAATGTTTTTAATGACAATTTTAGTGTGAATATTTAATTAGCCTGAAGAAGCATGTCATTTAATAAGGCATTTGAATCATTAAAACTAGACACAAGCCATAACTGAAAGGCTAAAAACCTTCTAAAACAACCGTGGGTCAGGAGCAGCTGTGTTTGGCTAGGTCTTCCCTGATGGGTGGGAGTGGCTAACGCTATTGACTGTCACATGCAACGAGCATAGCCATTTGTAAAAACCCAGCCATGAATCTTGTCACAAACCCACAGCAGCACAACACCATGACATGTTTGCACTAGCTCTCAGGTGCCCTGTGGCACATCATCCACAATGTGCACCTGGCCACTCTTAGCTCAACAAGCGACGCTCGCCACAGCCTGACAGCGATCTTGGCTCTCTTTGCAAGGGAGGCCTTGCTGCTGCCATGCGTGTGACACCGAGAAGGTGTTTTTAATGTTTGGGCAATGCCACGGCTGAAGGCTGGAACATTAAGCAATGATATCTATAGTACTGAGGCTTTCGCTGTGGCTGGGTGATCCTGCACGCCCACACTGGGCAACACTGTCTCAGCCGACTAATCTGATAATCCCATGCAGATGTGTCTGTGAGTGAGATTGCATCTGTGCATGTGGACCTAGAGAGAGAGAAGAGAGCGAGAATTGCAAGACTGTCAGCATCCTCCTTACGTGATTTGGTTGTTTATCCATTTCCCTTCCGGGATGAGGGGTTTGTGTCACAGTTCAAAACGTTTAGATATTATGGAAATTGCCAAATGAATTGTTCTAAGTGAACCTGAATGCATAATACAGATGCAGATAGTGTTCTTGTTGATAAAAGTGTGTGAGTCTCTGAGGAGAATCGCTGCAAATGCTCCTGTAATACTGATAAAGTTTATATCTGCTAGTAAAACGTCCATTCTCACATTTGCCTCGAATGCGTTTCTCGAGGGAAGTGCTAAGTTCTTCATGTTGTTTTGCTGGTCAAGGCAGTGGGTGTGTGTTTCATACCATGCCATCTGTCATATAATTTATTTATAGTAGAATAACTTTTTAAGACTGTGGTGCTGCTTGGGTCGCGGTAAGGCCATCAGAGCTAACAACACGCTTCGGTATTAAATCTTTTGTTACAGACCATTTAGGCCCCGATATACTCATTGCAAAGTTTTTTTTTTTCATTAGGAGTAACAAGAAGTCCAGAATACCGTATACTGTTAGCGATCTGGGTGGGGTCAGGATGAAACCAATGCTGCTGGAAGCTGTGTTTAGATGAACATGTAAATATGTGCTACATACTTTCCTCTTGATAACAAAATAAACCTACAACAAAAATGAGAAAACGGTGGTTAAGAAAGCATCTGATCTTACTGATGTGGATATTATAGCACCAGCTGTGCAATTCAGCACTCCAGTCAAGTCACGTTGCGTGTATTTATACAACTGATTGCCTTAAAGCAAGAATCTTTACAGTATGAAGCATGGAAAAACAGTGTCGGTGTCTCTTTCAATTAGAATTACAACTTTCTACTATAAAGCAGCTCTCCAGTGTAGTTATATTTTCACTCGTGGATGTGTGACTCGACAGACTGAACAGAAGAAATGAACCAGAGAAGATTTCCATGTCAAAGAAGGCGGAGCCCCAGAGCACACCTTTTTCAAGAAAGTTTGATTTGGCAAGTTTTTTTGAACTCCTGAAATGAACTTAAATTTGGCCTGATTTTGTTCTTTGATTTTGCTTGAAGTATATCATAGACCTTTAGCTTACTCTATACTTGTACAGACAGCATACAGTTCATACATTGCTTTTTTCTTCTTTTTTAAATGAGCATGACAACTTCATTAAAGGATTAGTTCACTTCCAGAATAAAAATTTCCTGATAATTTACTCACCCCCATGTCATCCAAGATGTTCATGTCTGTCTTTCTTCAGTTGAAAAGAAATGAAGGTTTTTGAAGAAAACATTCCAGGGTTTTTCTCCATATAGTGGACTTAAATGGCGGCCAACAGGTTGTAGGTCCAAATTGCAGTAACAGTGCAGCTTCAAAGGGCTCTACACAATCCCAGCTGAGGAATAAGGATCTTATCTAGGGAAACAATCAGTCATTAAAATTTTTTTTTTTATACTTTTTAACCTCTTACATTAGCTCGACCTCATGCATTACGTAGTCATGTTGGAAATTTCATGCATGATGTAGGTGGAAATACCGCCTTTACAAAACGAAACACCATTTATTGTACAAAAAAATGTAAAACAACGATGTGGTGTTTTTTGAAGTTGGAGGAGTAAAAGAGATGGAGTTTTCCACCCAACCCTACTTTTTTGAGCTGAAGTACACAGACGAAGAACTAACCACGCGTGACCTTTCCAATGTGATTACCTAATGTGTGAAGTCACACATGTGCATCGCAGAGCAAGTGCAAGTTGAGCATTTGTGGTTTAAAAAGTATATACATTTTTATTAAAAAAAGTGTCAGATTGTTTTGCTAGATAAGACCCTTATTCCTTGGCTGGGATTGTGTAGAGCCCTTTGAAGCTGCACTGAAACTGCAATTTGCACCTTCAACCCATCGGCTCTGATCGAAGTCCACTGTATGGAGAAAAACCTTGTTTGTTTGGAGGAATGTTTTCCTCAATTTCTTCCTTAATTTCTTTTTGACTGAAGAAAGAAAGACATTAACATCTTGGATGACATGGGGGTGAGTAAATTTTCAGGAAATTTTTATTCTGGAAGTGAAGTAATCCTTTGGAGGTTGCATGTACTTTTCATCCATGGTGGGTAAATGTTGTAATTCTTGTAATTGTATTACTTCATCAAGCAGTTTTAAGCATGATATATGTACATGATTGCACAATATTCAAATCGATGCATTAAATTTATTTATTTTTTTCATTTTTGTCCCATGCAGAAATTTTAAAGGGGTCCAAATATGCTTTTTCACATTTCAACTTTAGTTAGTGTGCAATGTTGCTGTTTGGATATAAAAAGATCTGCAAGGTTCTGCAAGCTCAAAGTCCACGCGAAAGACAGATATTCTCTTTAACAGAAAATGCTTTTCAGGAACTACAAGAAGTGGCTCATTCAGACTACAGTGTGCTTCTTCCAGATATTGTGACATCACAAAGTCACTCATTTAAATAATTCCCACCCATGGAATACAGGAAGAGGCCTTGTTGAGCTGTGCTGGAGAAGATGGAAAAAGAAGAGCTGCTTTAGTAGTGTGCTGTTATGGTAAGGGCTTTCGGGAACACACTCTAAGTGGTTCACCACTCACAACGCACTGGGCCAGCTAACCAATCAGAGCACATTTTGTATTTTGGAAGGAGGGGCTTTATCGAAACAGGAACTAAACGGAGCATTTGAGATGGACTGGAAAGAGGGGTGCTGCAATGATGTAAAATATGTAAAAAAAAAAAAAAATTTCAAACAGTCAACCATGAAAACTTATTCTGGTACACCCTAAAAACTACATCAAGACTTTGTAAAAGGACATAATGGGACCCCTTTAACTTTATAGATACAATTAGAGAAAATATGGTAAAGTTAATAATTAGATGTTCAATAACCATGCTTGTAATGTTTGTAATGTAATGCTCTCTATAAAATTATTCCCACCTTCCCTCAATCCTGACAATTTTAGTGTGAATTTTTAATTAGCCTGAAGAAGCATTTAATTTAATTAAGCATGTAATTCATTAAAACCAGACACAAGGCATATTTTAAAATGCCTAAAATGCTGAAAACTGCCTGAACTTCTATATCAACTGTGGATCAAGAACAGCTGTGTCACGTTGCTTAATACAGTTGTCTGCCATGTTAACAAATTAACAATACACAAGTCTCCCCCCCCACAAGACATTTTTTAATATTTGTAAAGTAAGAATTTTTATGAGAAAATGTTGAAAGATTAATGGGAGAAGCTATGGTTATTATTTATTAATTCATTAAATTTAACTAAAGGATCGATTGACTAATCAGAAAATAATTGATAGATTAACTTTAAAACCATCCATAGATTAATCATCAAAATACTCTTTAGTTTGCAGCCCTAATTCGAATGTGCAGAATGTCGTTGCTGTTGATAAGTCCTTATATTACCTCTGAAATGATTATGCCATGGCTTTGAAGAAGCCGGTTCAGAGGTCCGTTCAGTGGCACAGAGGAATGATGAAACGTATCAAGGGTGATTACACATACAGCATATCGCCTGGCCTTTTTATATTGATAAACGGTTCAGGATGCTTGGGCTTGATTGAAAGAGTCCACCGGGGATGAGCCCTGCAACATTACACTGGTGCAGCTGGATCCATAATGTGGTGCCACAAACGGGCCGGGTGAAAGACAATTATCTCATAAGTCAGTAAGCACAGCTGTCGGCAAGGTCAAGTTTCATTTATGGGCGGCATTTGCGCCTCTTTCTCTTTTCACCCTGCATGGATGAGCCCCGGGACTGCCTCGGTTCCATGATGAATACTAATGGTCGCCTCTGACAATTAGTTT
>JAFVLL020003178.1:0-11928 GCA_021397915.2 Tor tambroides | reverse complement strand
CAGAACACAAATTAAGATATTTTTGATGAAATCAAAATGCTTCATAAAATCACATTTGAACCACTGATGTCACATAAACTATTTAACTACCTTTCCGGGCTTTGAATGTATCAGTTGCATTGCAGTCTATGGAGGGTCAGAAAGCGCTCAGATTTTATTCGCGACTAATTCTAAAGTTTGTAACCTTTTGGAGTAGCTTTGACGTAGACAGGTTTTGGAACCGATACACTCTCTTTTAGACTAGCTCTTTTCTGGGCATTGTTTCTGTGATTGTGTCGAGTGTGTGTTTGTTTGCTGTGTCTTTGTGTCTGTACCTGCTCTCTCAGGCTCTAGCATGTCTCTCGTCTCTCCCACAAAACCCTGAGGGCCAACTGAAATTATTTCAAGGGAGAGACAAGAAAGAGTCAGAAAGACGCTGTGAGGGAGCAAGTCAAAGAACAAATGAAAGTGTGTGGAGCAATGAAAGGACAGAAGTGAAGTGTACGTGATTTATATGCAGCCAGTGTGCCGTTTGGTCTCATCTTCACCCCAGCTGCGAGACATCTTCCTGTGACTGAGGGATTGAGAAAAGAGACGTGCAGTGAAAATATGATTATGACTCATGGAATTAATGTTGATGAAAAATACTGTGGAGTTCTGCAGAGGGAGTGTCAGTAACACACATGCATTCTCATAGGAAATAGTTCTGCGTAGTAATCTAGTGTTGTCGTGATACCAACATTTCAGAAGTCAGTACTAGTAGAGTGATTATAAATAAAAATATACAAGTCAGTGGAGTTCAGTTTTGGTTTATTGGATTTTCCTGAGCAGTTAGTCAGAAAATGCGGCCATGCAATCCTCTGGCCGTGTGTTCATCTGAAGCCTCTACTGATTTCCTTCTAATCATACTCAGCTGGTGGACGGCTTTACAGAGCAGCATGATGGTTTATCAGGCTGAAGGCCAGTATGGGGTCCATATGCCAACTCTTTCGTGAGAGTGGGATAGTGCTGTCCCTTTTGGACAACTCTTGCAGATTGGAGCTTCAATAAAGTTTGTAAACCGATCCGGCGGTGTGACCTCTGAACTCTGACATGTCACTTAATGGCCAAGTGAGACGTGCTGCAATGGCGACCGTATCTGAAAAGCTTAACTTCAAATCAGTGTGACTCAATAATGCAGTCACAGTAATCTGAAGGGTCAGGACTTCCTTTGTATTGATTTCTAAACGCATTACTCTTTATTCAGTGCCTTAAATACTGCTGTTTTTTTTAAATAACTATGACATGGTTTGAGGTATGAAAATACACTCCTTTCATTACAGGGTAGAGGTCATGGATAAAGATGTGCAAAACTATGTATTTTCATAATTGACTGTCTGGATGATTAGTTGGCCTTTATCATGAATGCACTTCTTATTGACCATGAAGGAAAGTTGTGAAAAATGTACTTAGTATTCATATCGGTTTATGGTTTTGAAATTTTTATAATAACTTTTTCAAGAAGTTTCAATTCACTCAATTCAGATTTCACTTGTGCTGAAATGTCAAGTAAAAGGTGTACTTAATCATTATTTTCAAAAAAGTTATTAAACATTAAAATTAACATCATTAATTTTAATAACCAAAAGCATATCTTTGAATTAATAAAAAATGACTTCATTTATAATTTAATTAGTTAACATTAGTTATTATTATTGTTGTTATTATTTATTACAGTTGTAGAGCCCTGTGAATTTTCAGAAATTCAGTGTTGTATATTTTTATGTTTTTATTTATTTATTAGTAATCAAATTAAGGCATAAAACAGTCATTTTATTTATCATTTAATCAAATGAAAATGAAACTAACCTTTTTAATTTTTTGGCAAACAAAGTGCTGTATAACAGGTACTGTTAAAATTAAAACATAGATGTTTTAACATTCTTATATCTAACATTCTTATATTATTATTATTATTATTATTATTATTAGGATGTTTTAACATTCTTATGTATAACATTTTTATATAAGAAAGCTTTAACAACTAAAGGACCCCACAAAGTACTAGATTTCTGTTTTTACTATCTTTGAGGACATTAGGACCCCGTAAACTAGTATGAACAAGGATTGGTGTGTGTGTGTGTTTATGTTTGGTCCCAGTGTGAGTGTTTGTGGTTTGCTATGGTGTGATTCAAAATTGTGGTGTAATGATGTCAGTTGATTAATGCCACAGATTTTCTGCTTATCTGATCTGCTCCACACTCAAAACCAAAACTATTAAACACCAACACTAGATAACAAACTCAGCCATTTCCTGTAGTGCCGCCATGCTGTTTATTTAAGAGAGTGAATGTCTGCTCATGTGTGCCATGACCGTGTGCCAGTCATTATGACTATAACCCTTTTCCTATTGCTGCCGGTCGGCACAGCAGTTGCCGCTTCCTCTCAGAATCCCTTGTTTCCTGTGGAGTTTCCTGTTGGCTTCTGAATCGGGCTCATAGAGAGGCAGGAATGGGGCATTCGGCCGAGCAAGTGCATTAAATCATGCGAGAGGGCACAGAAAAAAACTAAAGGCATGCTAGACGAGGGAGTGGAAGAGGAGAGAAGAGAGAGAGGGGAAAGAAACCATGCAGGCAGCGGATCTGGGCTCAGGCCAGCTGCTCTCGTCCCACGGGAGTCTTCAATCAGCACACACGCACACACACACACACGTGCACGCCGCCTGCTGCTGCCCACTTACTGGACTGCTGACACCGCCAAACCTCCGGCACACGCACACTTATTGATCTTTACAGAATCGCACAAAAAAGAAGGACAGCGAGCACAGGTTACTGTCATCTTTTCTTTTTTCTTTGTCCATGCAACAGGGAAATTGTCCAGTCAGCAGTTCATAGATGTTGTGACAGTTGTGACCCTCAAACGCCTCACCCTCAAGGTTCTGATCCATCAGCCGCTAAGATGCTGAATGTGACTTTTTATGGACTTCCAAGGTCCAATTCAATTTACAGTTTATGAATGTTTGATGCATTTCAAATAGTTTGACAGGATGCACAATTGTAATTGCAAATTTAAGTAAATGAAAAATTAATGAAATTTAAAACTTCATTCAACTGCAGTTTAATATGGTTAAAAAAAATTCTCAGTGAAATTAATAATCATTATTTGAAATGCCACCTATAGATGTTTGTATTTCATTTCAATTCTGTCATTTAAACATGATGTAGCCTACACTTAAATGTCAAACTGTGTTTTTATTTATTATTTTAATTCTTTAAAATGTGTAGTTATTTATTTTTTTGCGGTACTGTGTGGAATTAATTTTTATTCATTTAATGTTTATTTATTTATTTTTATTTTTTTGGTGTTTTTGAAGAAAGTCTTAAGTTCACCAATGATTTGTTGAAAAATACGGTAAAACGTTATACTGTGAAATGTTTGTTTCCTATTTAAATGTTTTAAAATATATTTTATCCCTTATTATCATTGTAGAAAACAGTTATGCCACTTAATATTTATTGTGTATGTGTAAAAAGTTTGAAAGAACATTTATTTGAAATAGATTTTTTTTAACAATGTAAATCTTTACTGTTATTTAAGTTTAATGCATCTGTGTTAATGAATAAACGTATTATAATTATTTTATTATATACATTATAATCACTAATAATCCTCATATGTGTGTGTATATATGTGTGTGTGTGTATATATATATATATATATATATATATATGTATGTATATGTGTGTGTGTGTGTGTGTATATGTGTATTTTAAAAAATACTGCTGACTCCAAACAATATGCAGTAGTGCATATGAACTTTTTAAAAACTTAATTATATTGTAATAAGAAGAATGTTATGTTTTAATGATGAAATAGTTTTGGTATGATTGTGTTAGGCTAAATAAAAATAAAATAACAGTAATTGCAATTCATAAATTAAAAGTCATTGCAATTCAGATTCCAGCCGAACGTCCAATACCTGTTATTCTTTCTGTAAGGGCTGTGTTCCTCCTCAACCGGGCAGCCTGTAAACACATGCAGACACAGAGCAGGCCTATCATCAGCCATCAGCATCACACTCAACTCCATTCGTCAAATTCCTCTGCTTCTGATCAGCACTCTGCCATAGCATGTGCTGTGACCTTGGCTTTTTATAGTCTCTCTCTCTCTCTTTGGATGATAATTAGAGTGCTGACAGGCTGGTCGTTTCTCACCTCCTTTTTATACAGACACACACACACACAATCTGCTGTTAAACAAGCTACCCGCTACTGTCGCTTCAGGACAAGCATCAACATCCTTTTCCTTCAAATTGCAGGCAGGATTGTGTTTCATGTGCAGTAGCTGTTGGACCTGTCGCTCTATTTCTGTCTCTCCTAACATCCTTTAAACTTTAAACCCGCGTTACCACATAATTCTGGTAGACACTGTTTGCTTTCCGTCAGGCAGACAGCCACATGCAGACATACACAAACTGTTTGGCTCATCCGTCTGATACTAATCAGGCCTGTGAGATGCTTCAGTGCAGCATGAATTTCATTGTCATTTCATGCACACAGTTTTTCAAGCCTGAACGTTTCTCATTTGATTTCACTTCAAGGTGCATGCAGGTACAGCGCATGTTTCTCACTGTCTGTCTAAATTAAGACACACTCAATCACACACAACTGGATGACATTTAAGCAAGAGAACCTGTGGCAAAATAATCTTGAAAGCCATTCAGTTGTGCTGCACTTACTCTCTTGGCTACTCATTGGTGAAAGGGTTACAAATTTAGGGCTGTGTGATAAATCAAAATCATAGCAAGGGCTGCAATTGAATTAAATGCACTGTGGGTTTTAGAGAAGCACAGCATGTGCTTTCAGAGCTGCTCGGTTCGCAGTAAATGCTGTTCCACGTGTACTACATCTCTGCATGTTCTTTGGGTTGCTTATAACATGCATTTGGGAATGTAACATGCACCAACTATCATCACAAACTTGTAATGAGAGGCGCTTATGAACTGGCTTTTGTCAACAAAAGAGAAGCTTTAAGAGCTCCCTGTGATTTTCCACCAAGCTTGATGGTTTAACATTTGAAAATGAAGAAATGAGACAGCCAGAACTTTTATTTTTTAGTTTTTAGCTTTAGCTTTTAGATTTTAGTTGTACTGTAAAATGTAAAAAATATTTTTTTTATACTCATTTTTCAGGGGATTTTATGGTACTAAATTATATTTATGGAATAGAATAGTTGTGATCCATTTATTACAAGTTTAGGTTTATTATTCTGAAAGATAGATAGATAGATAGATAAACCTTTTTTCCCCATTTACTTTGAATGATACACCAAATTATATACCCCAAAAATGTATATTTATATACATAAAAATGTAATAAAGTTTGCATACCTTTTGCATAATCTGTAAGATCTTAAGCATTTTTATATAAATATGTTTCGTTTATAAATTTGTGTCGAGGATTTTTTTTAAACTAAAGCGAAATCTTCACCTCATCCTCACAGGTATGATGAAAATAGAGTTTGAGAACTGTGTATCGTGATATGAGAGCAAAGGATGGACACAAGTTGTTTGAGAGCTGTGCTTTTTATTTCATCTGTTCAGTGGTTGTACTCTGCGCAGTCGTAGCAAGAGCTAGCAGGGTTATGATCCGAGGAACCTGGTGCATGAACAACTCCAGGAAACCAGGACTTTCCACCAACGCATTTACTTTCTGTTCTGGTGGGATGGAGGCGAGTGAATCCTAGCAGTGGGTGTGTGATTGGGTGGTCTCTTGATCAAAACTGTGATATTTATTAAACACTTTTATTACACACCTACACAATATGTCTCACGTAGTAGGAGGGACACACCATTGGGCGCTTATGTTGTGAACCGTTACATATTATTTTAACTATGAATTTTTGTCGCCGCACACTTCCAGTGTAGACGCTGTGTCAGACAGCAATTGTGTTTCTTTTTTTCTTTTGCAGTATGTTGATATTTCCTTGTGTTGGTGAGTAGCTGCCATTGTTCTCTGTTGGGGACGTGCTTACATGAGCGTATTGTTATTATCGTTACACAGAGACAGTACAGTTACACACTTGTTCTTATTCATTCGTACTTGCTGGACCACAAAAGATCATATTTTCCATTTTAACGGTCTCTTCTTATCTTTTCCCTCAAGGCTTATTCCATAGGGTGTTTTCTTTTTCTTTCCCTCTGAATGTCAAATGAAATATGGATGAATAGGGCTCAGAGGGGCCTCAGAGCAAAGTGTGTGTGTGTGTGGCTGTTCGTAAGTGAAAAAAGAGGGTTAACAAACAACCAATGACCCTACACATGCTGTTATAACTGTCAAATAGCAGTCAAGTAGCTTACATTTCCTTTCAGAAATGTAAGCTATGCTCAGACAGGATACGTTCTGTGTTTAGGAAGGACAATGCACTGACAACCCTTTGCTGCTTTGCGAATGTTGTGATGTGGTGATCTACTATTGATGTCACTTGATTCATTTAGTGATTCTTTCTGTAGGTTATTTAGTGTTTTATGAATGAGTCATTGAATTATTCACTCAGCTGATTTGTTAAAAAACACCTTTACGAACTTGTTACGACCTGTTTTTTTTCTTCCTTTATTAACTCTGGTTGTGCTCACGAGGTGGTCAGAAATGACAGATTTTTATTTTATTTATTTTTCTCAATAAAATTAATGCACTATATTTTAGGGCTGCACGATAAATCGCATCTCGTCAGTAAAGCCGGTTCTGTGATTAATAGTAAATCTCAATCACATGCTTTCAGATGGAGCGGCATTTAATATACATAGAGCCGTAGATCACTGACAAGCTACGCAATATCGCGTTCATAATCGAATGCGATTCATCTGCGATCGTGAATGCGATATTGCGTAGCTCACAGCATGCAGTGCTCAAATTTAAAAAGCGTTGCCTTTAATTCCACTACTCTACATCTCACAGTTTTTAAAAGCAAAAACATATTCATTGTGTTTTGTATTCCCTTCCAAGAGATTTATCAATTGCAACAAAGCAAAAATTGATCTTTTCTTCATTTTGACGTTAAGTTATAGAAGGACAAACAGGAATAATAACCTCAATAACGACAAAGGTCATACATTTTTAATTTGCAGGTTTGCGCAAATTGTTTACAGAGGTTTAACATAGACACACACACTAAAAGAAAAAGCTATAGGGAGATGAAAGATTAATGAACATGTTTTATGGGACACATTGAGAGGGAACACATGTAAATGAAGGTGGGAAAAACTGAGCTGTTCAGCTACTTGAACTCGTTTCTTCAGGCTCAGTGAGTCTGTTCTCTGTTACACTGTTTCCTCGGCAGGTTGCAACAAGACAGCGACACCTCCTACGCTCTTTCTCATCCGGATCTATCCCTCGCTTCATTCCGCCTTTCATTCAGCCTCCTCCGTGCCTCTGAGCGTCCTTCCACAGTCTCTTTCAACAGCCTTCCGAGATCTCGCACATTAATCATTCCCGTCACACCATCAGGCCCACCACGCAAACATTCAACCCGACGTTCCCTCGCAAGATGGACACATGTGAAGGTGATTTGTGTTGTCCTTCTGACACGTGAAGTGGTTACGAACATGCGCAATCTTTACCGTCAATTGAGCATTGCATCATTAAGTCGTCAGTCATGGAACCACAATGACCTGTACATTTACAGTCTTTACATACAGATTTACACTCTCGTTCATCTGTCCACAGACTGATCAAACAAGGTCATGTCATAAACAGACAAGGTTACAGAAAGCTAAACAGATTCACTTGTAACCCTTAATTCTACAAATCCCCTGCTTCTTACGTTCATTAAATATTTTTAGCTAATTTGATTGTTGTCAGCAGCATAAGCTAGAGTACATTACTCTTAGATTCCCTTAAGGCATTTTGACAGATTTCAGAGAAAGAATAAATGTGACCCTGGACCACAAAACCAGTCTTAAGTCCCTGGGGTATATTTGTAGCAATAGCCAAAAATACATTGTATGGGTCAAAATGATCGATTTTTCTTTTATGCCAAAAATCATTAGGATATTAAGTAAAGATCATGTTCCATGAAGATATTTTGTAAATTTCCAACTGTAAATATATCAAAACTTCACTTTTGATTAGTAATATGCATTGCTAAGAACTTCATCTGGACAACTTTAAAGGCGATTTTCTCAATATTTTGGTATTTTTTGCACCCTCAGATTCCAGATTTTCAAATATTTGTATAATATTAATTTTGAAAAATTGATACTTAAGACTGGTTTTGTGGTCCAGGGTCACAAATAAGTAAATAGAGGTTTTCAGATTGCTCATTTTCCACAAATTTCCTCTCAGAATTGACTTAACGTAAAGTTATGTTAAATTACTGTAACTTTAATTTATTAATTATGTTTCAACAGTTCTACAGTCTTATAAGTGCCCTAAAAGCTTTTTCAAATTAATCCAAAAAGTATTTAAACATTAATCACTTTCAGGCATGCAATTATAATGAATAATTCAAATGAATAATTAAAAAAACACTTTAAATAATGCATAAATATATTAATAATAAATAATAAATTAATGATAATGCTAAATAATGTAGCTATATATATATATATATATATATATATATATATATATCTATCTATATATCTCTATATCTATCTATATATCTATCTATCTATATATCTATCTATATATATATATATATATATATATATATTACAGAAAAGTTGAAAACATTTTTAATGTTTTTAAAAGAAGTCTCTTTTATTTGACCAAAATACAGTAAAAACAGTAATATTGTGAAATATTATTACAATTTAAAATATCTGTTTTCTATGTGAATATATTTTATTATAATTTATTGATGCAAAGCTGAATTTTCTTCTTCATTACTTCAGTCTTCAGTGTCACATGATCCTTCAGAAATCATCCTAATATGCTGATTTGCTGCTTAAGAACGGTTTATTATTATTATTATTATTATTATTATTATCAATGTTTAAAGTTGTGCTGCTTAATATTTGTGGAAATATTTTTTTCCTTTTTTTTTTTAATAGAAAGTTCAGATAAGATCATTGTAATAATGAATACTTTCTGAATAAAAGTAAACATTTCTTTCACATTGAAAAAGCGATCTTTTGGACCGAAGTGTATATTAATAAATGAGCACACAAGTGGTAGAGATATGTAGAATTTGATATTTTTGTGGTTTGAAACCTGCAGAGCTCTGTGGGCGAAGGTTTCGTGTGGGCCTGTTTATAAGACAGTTTGGGCTGCTTTGCATTTTTCTTTCTGTGGAGTCATCCTCTTATTTCCATGGTAACATCATGGAAACAAAAGCTATAGCTGCATATGTTGAGAACTGAATATTTATTTTGTGTGAAATTGTGAGTCATCATTTTTTTTTCTCATTTATCGCATGCCTCGTGATCCCAATGACAGTCAAAGTGGAAGCTTTTTGGATTATTGTCACAATAACTCGTCAGGTGATTGGGTTATTTCTCTGAGATCGGTGGGTTACCACTCTAAACCATTTAAGCGTGTCACATTTTAGCATGTTTGTGACATGCCAGAGGCTCAGAGCGAATGGTTTCAGTTCAGCCTTCGGTCTATAGACTGAGGAAGCTTGTTCTCCTTAATATGCAGTGCTTCAGCCATGTGATGTTTTTAAAGCCTATTTTCGTGTACGTGAGGGAAAGAAAGCATGACGTCCTGCTTTGCATCTGGCCCGTCCCACAATGCCATGTGGCGTCTGGTGTCTGTAGTGTCCTAAACAATCCTCTCTAATGACCTGAGACTGAACTCTCTGAAACTTCAGCCTCGGCCCTTTTCCGCAAACACACGCAGCTGCTGCTGTTTTCAGTCCTGTTTTCCGTATGTACAGCGCCACCTAGTGGCTTTCTCATTGATATACACAGTTTGTCTGTCAGGTTTGTCAGTGTTTCTTCAAACTGTGTCCAATTTGTGCTCTCTTGAGGAATCAAATTCACTCATAACACACCTTTCAACCTCTTACTTATAATAATACTTACTTATTATTTAAAGTTCCTTTAAATAATAATTTTACACTTTTTGTATATTTTGACCGAATTGCAGCTTGACTGGTATTGACACAAACAAACAAACAATTGACACTGACAAAAAAACAACGATCCTGTTCGCAAGTGATATTTACTTGATTTTAATTTTTCATCACATGTCTCATATTTCTAAGTTTTAGTATTTAGTTAGTTTGGTTAGTGAACTATTTTAGTTAAAGTTTTAGTTGGTTTTATTTTAGTTAGTCTATTTTAGTTAGTTCATCATTTAACATCATTTATATCCAGTTAGAAATTATTGTGCGTCAAAATTAGTTACCATGGCAACATTTCAAATTTTTGTTTAATATTTATTCCTTTTTAATTTCAGATTTATTTCATTTAAGAAAAAAAAAATATTTATTTTCTCTTTTATTTATTTCATTTTACCAAATTTTTCTTTTTAATAGTTTTCATTTTAGCTAATGCAGCCAAATATAATAACTTTTGGGAGAAAATTTATTGGTGCAAAATATTGGTTGTAGTGGAAATGATGCCACAAATTAATAAATCCTTTTACAATATTAATATTTAATTGGTTTAGGTTAATTTAAATCTTTTTTCCTTTTTTTTTTTTTTTTAAGATCATCATCATTTTAATGTGTAATTATTGATATTCTTAGTGTTGAACGGATTACTGGGTGACAAGGGTAAAACAATAAAATCTACTGAAAAGTTTGAAAATCTAGTTTGAAAAGTAGCAAAAATAAACAAAACCATGGTAAAAGTTTTCAAAATAGTTTTCAAAATATAAAATACGAATAAAAATAAAAATTGAGAACATCTGTTATTTACATAAAAAAACAACCCCTAACTGTAGCTATAAACTCCATATAGACAATGCTGTAACTGCAGTATCTGCTGCTTCAAACTCCTGTAGTCGTGAGATAAAAGATATGTTCGGCTTGGTAACGTGTCTTCTTTCTCTCTCTCTCCTTCTCTTTATCCTTCTCACAGCAGGTTTTGTTCAGCAGAGGATTTGGAGTGAACACAGCTGAGCAAGTGCAGCGGAGGACGCAGCAGAGCCGTCACCATGTGCATTTGACAAATACCCGGTAATTGTATTCTGTGTGTGTCTGTGTTCATCTAAAACACTATATAAACTGTTGTTTTTCAGCCTTTTGGCAAATGAAAGCATTAGTGCTGCTGTTATTTGCTATATATGTGTGTGATGGCTGCATTGGAGCTGTGATTAGGATTAGTCTGCAGTTTGGCAGTGCCATAAAGTCAGTCAAACTCTCTGCAACACCTGTTACTACAAACCCTGAACACACACACACATACACAGACACTAATGGCTCCGTAGCACCTGTTCACTCTCAGAGCAAAACACACTCACACATGCTGTCGTTGTTAGTCCCATTGCTGTCTGAACACCTGCTTTTGTTTCACGTGTAACCAAATGTTGACAGCAGTGTTTTGATAGTGAGGCCAACAGTCGTAGTGTTTATCGACGTCGCTCAGCACGTTGTTCTTTGGTGTACGGTTACATCGCTTCACAAAAACCTTAGATTAGCGACACACTACTAAACTACACCTGTGTGTGTGTGTTTCAGAGATGAGGAATGTGTTGAGCATTGTGTTCATTTTAATTCATTCTGTGACAAACAAATCAATAGCACTTGTGGAATATTGTTGATTAGAACAAAAATCTATTTTGATTTAAAAAAGCAAAAATCTGGGGTACAGTGCACTTATAATGAAGATATTTGGGCCAATCTATAAATGTAAAATACTTTCACTAGTGTAGCTGCAACACATAAACAATAAATTGTGATGCCTAAAAACTTACAGTAGCCATAAATATAATGAGAACAAATTACAAATAATCATATATGTATATAATAATATAATAATAATAAATATATAATAAATAATCATATATGTACTGTGTGTGT
>JAFVLL020003177.1:0-12296 GCA_021397915.2 Tor tambroides | reverse complement strand
AGCGAGACTGGAAAACAGGCCCAGTGTGAGACTGATTCCTGTAATAGATGACTAATACATTGCTTATCCTCACGCCACTGAGTGTTTGTGCACGTTGGCGGCGTCTCTTTGGTTTTAGCTTGAGCACGTGCGTGCGTTACAGTCTTCCCTCTGGTTTTCTGAGCATCCTTCCATTCCGCTTTCTCCGGCACAGTCCGGACAACAAGTTGCCACGTGGCACGGCAAAGAAAAATTACAAAAGACATCTTAAATGCTCAAGTGATAGACTGCAATGACATTACGCAAGTCTCCTGCTTCTTAGGTTATTCTCCTTACAAAAAAGAGATCCCAGAAATCTTATGCAGGCCTCCACTAGAGTGTCAAAAAATATCTCAACGTTCTCAAACAGTCCTCAGATTTTTCAAAATACCAAAGTCGGTACTAAAAAGAGATTTCAATATAAACTCAAACATTCCACATGAAAGTTTTCAATACCATGTTGTCTGAGGGGGTCATTCAGTGTCAAATCAACCAAATATCGGAAACCTCCCCGGCTCAAATTTTTTATTTTGTTAACACTTTTTCTGTAAAAAGACAAATGTCACACAGTGATGAAAGCCAAAATGTTAAATGTCACAGATGTATACTGAGTAATCCACTATTTTGTAGAGGTGGGTCAAAATAACAAGTTTCACCTGAGATTTGGAGCCAATTTATAGGGGTGTATAAATTACTTTAGAAAACTGGCTGCATCATTATTTTATTTTTACACAGATATTGGTTGGTCTGTTAGTAAAATCGGTTGACTTAGCAATCTTTGTTTCATTATATGCTAGTGGTGACAGTTCAAAAATGGCAAAAAGCACTTCTCATATTTTTTGCCTCAGATTTGCATGCCTGTAACTCAAGAAGATTTAAAGATATCTTAATATCCTTTTTGATTCTGGATCTTAACAGAGTATGTCACATGAATTTTATAGCTTTATTACACTTTCTAATTTGCTTCTGTTGTTGTTTATTTTAATGAAGTTTAGGAGAAACATCTGACACAAAGTCAAAATGAAGCCTTCTGAGCAACCTCCATATATAAAAACAAACACTAGGTTTGTAAAGCATTCAGAATTGAATTTGAACTAAATTTGAACTGAGGTAGCATATAGGAAGTAGATTTGAAATATGAATTTGAATTTAAGGAAGTATACTAAAACAAAGAAATTCATATAAACAAACGTGTGGATTTTGAGACCATTTTTGAACGTTGGCTTGAGAGAAAAGAACAATTTGAAGTTTGAAGAATTTATAGGCATACAGCCAGGTAGATTTATGAACCAGGATGGAAAAACACTTTATTTCCAAAAAATTCCATACTTGCTGAAATTATTTGAATTATGCTTTACTATGTTCCTGTCACTCCAATTCAAATTCTAATTAAACTTTCTGTAAGCCTAGGCCTATTAAATTCAAATTCCATCTCATGAATTGAAAGGAAGACCATTTTTCAATTCTATGTTTTGTACACTCATAAATATGCAAGAGAAAAAAATAAAATACACATGTCATATGTATACCCACATGAGCCCACTGCTGTATCTGAAGTGTCCCGGGATCAGGTGGCTGGGTGGTCTGGCTGGGGAGGATGGGACTTTGGGCTGGGCTAGGCTGTCAGCTGGGTGGGCTCCCAGCATGCAGCCTCAGGGGCCACTCAGCCAGTACACACACACACACACACACACACACAGTATGTCCGGTGCACAGGACTTAATTCTCCCGAAGGAACAACACGTTTCAAAAGCAAGGACACACACTGTCTGAACAAAATGAGAGAGAGGGAAAACAAGTGTGAGGGGGAAAGAAGAAAAGAAAGTAGAGCCAGAGCAAATTATGCGAAGTAATAGTGTTTTGGTGTTGGCAGGTTACAGTTGGAGGACGATACTTATCCATCTATCTTTCTCTCCCTTTCTTCCTAATTCCCAGCTCCTGTCTTTTTCATTATCATTTCAATCTTTCATTTCATCCCTTCTCTCCCAGAAGCCCTTGCCCTTCCCATCAGGCTGATTCTTACGCACAAAGCACATCATCATTGTTTTTAATCAATGTCCATCTTGATTATTTTCAATGTCTTCACCAGTCCTACCAAGAGCATGCAATGCACGTGACGTGGTCTTAGTGCTCATTAGGCCTAAATGGATTCTGCGCACATGCTGTCACATTTTCTACACTGTAGAATTCTGTGGGATGTATTTAAACATGGCAAGAATGCGTTAGACTGAGCTGAGAGTACTGAACCCTTACTGTTTAGCCAAAAGCATAAGTAAATTAACCATAATATTAATAAACAAATATTGTACTGAAATTGTTAGAAATGATAGGCATATCAATGCTGTGTAAATTTGACATTGTTAAGAAGTTCTGTGGCCGCAGATTTCATGTGGGCCAAAAAAGAAATGATAGTAACACTTTACAATAAGCTTCTATATGTTAACATTAGTTAATGTGATTTTTAACATGAAATAAGACTGAACAATATTTTTACAACATTTATTAATCTTGGTTAATGTTAATTTCTAAATAATAAATTAATAAACCATAGAAGTTGTACAATTTAAAATTAATGCATTATGAATAATGATAACAATAAGCAAAAGTATACAAATTTACAAATTAACATTAACAGATTTTTAAATGTTAACATATTGCCTGGGTTAAATGTTATACATAAAATCTCTAAAATTAGGACTGCATTAATATAACATTTTTGCTAGTTATTTTCATGTCAAGGTTGCTAAACTGGTATAAAAATTTGTCAATATTTTTTAATATTAACTAATGAAAAACGCTAAAAAATAAAACTGAATCATTTTAAATGTATTTAAATGAAGTGAATTTAGGCATCACAATATTATCATGTACAGTACAAAAAATCAATATTAATTTATAACTTTGCTGATAACTGATAAATGGCTGATATGAAAACTGCATACAATTTTGTCTAAATTAACAAAAAATGAAACACTAAAATAACAAAAATCAATCGTTTTAAATGCTACAAGTATGAAAAAAATCAATATTAATTTAGAAATTTGCTGTTTATCAAATATAAGTGAGTGTTATATTACAACAAAGGTAATTTAAATGTTAAAAAAGGGGAAAATGACCATGAACAATTAAATATCCAATACTCAATTATAGAATCTGGTCAACTCCTTTTTTAGAGAGAGGGATATAAAATGAGACATGCCAATGTGCAGACAAGAAGTGATTTGTAATAAAAAAAAATAAACAATCATTATAAATCAAAGCAATGATCTATAAAGCATATTCCATACTTTTCCAGTTTCCCAGGCTTTTTCCCCTGACCTTGGGCCACATCATCACTCCAGAGGCAATGCCTTTTTGCAAGACTGCAGCCTCACAGAGGAACCAGAGATCCCACACAGCACTGACAGCTCACTGAGAAGTCATTCCTGCCCTTGATTCACAAGACCTTCTAAAACTTTCCATAAAGCTGTAAAGAGTAAACCAGGTCAAAAGGAATCTAGAGGGAGTCGGTACGCCTGAGGTTCAACTCTTGACAAATCATCAGCGGTCAGTATTTACACAAGCAACTCAAAAAGCGTGTCATAGATTTCAGGCAGATGCAAAATTGCAGAGTCACTTCCAAAAAAGCCAGACGAAGAAAGTTCTTGAAAAATCTGCCGCCGCTGTATCAAGAAATAAACAGCACATGAGACAACTTCACTTATTGAGAGAGTTTTGCCACACTAATCACCCATTCCCACCATTAACACAGTCCTAACATTTACACAACTTTGAAGCATGGACCAGATCAGTTTTTTGGAACGACAGCAAACATTCGTATGCCCTGCGCTGGTATCAAGACCTGAGCTTTCTCAGGGCCGCACTCCCACTCCTGTGAGTGAAAATATCCAGAGCAGGCCAGCAGACGCAAGACAGAGCTGACCACAACTCGACACCCGCCTGCATCTGCTCAGAGCCCAGCCCTTGGTGGAATCTCCCCAGGGGTGAGAGAGCGCTCAGATTGAAAGCAGAGCTGAGAAGATAAGCCTGCCGGCTGCACCGGCCAAGGACTCTCTGCCCCGTGGTGCAAGGCCTGGTGCTGGCATGTACTCTGGGGGAGGCGAGGGAAGATTCTTTTGGGGTTGGAGAAAGAAAGACAGGAAGAGCAGAAAAGGAAAAGCGAGTCAGAGAGGTTAAAAAGAGAGAGGAAGGGAGTAAAGGTGAACAAGATGACCAGGTGCAAGAGCGACTACTAGTTTCTATGTGTAAATATGCTTTTGTTTAAATGATCTCAGAGGAGGGAAGGAAGATGGCGTCGTAGAGAGGACACGCATTTTAGCGAGCTCCCGTGACATTCATAGGCGGAAATCCCAGGGGGGTCGGGGGGGACAAGACCTCCCCCATCTGAGGGTTGTCCCACCTAAAAATATGATTTAAATAACCAGGCTGTGAATTGTAAATAATGTTTTATACTTAAAATAATTGTGTAAGTAGTAAAACAACACAAACGCAAACGGGGCAAAAATGCATTTTAAGTTTAGAAACATTTTGAGTTTCCTCCTCCCTTGCCTCCCAGTGCTTTGGTCCAAATGCTTTCCTCTTTTATATCACACACACACAAGTCCGGTGAGAGAGAACAAAGTCTCAGTAGTGGAACTCCAGTAAGCAAGGCTGTCAATTGGCTATTTTATTCACTTAAACATCGGATGAAGTGATTATTTTCTCTTTGCGAGAGCAGCGTGTTTCTGAGAGCGCGTGTCTGGTTTTGTAAGAAAATCCGCATGCAAGGGAAGAGATTCGTGCTCGTGCATTATATTAATGTGCTTTCGCGCTACAATAATACGCTCTCGACATTTGTCATTTAAAATAACGCCTTAAATAAAAGAATAAAAAATAAAAAAAATAAATTTTAGTTGTATTATTTGTGTCCCCTTCAAAAACTGCTCTTGAGAAATTTTATGTATATTGTCCCCCCCTACTGTTAGACGAAATTTACACCCCTGGTGACATTAGTTCAAATATTCGGTTAATATATATTTTCACTCGGTGAAATCATTCTACTTGGTTGGAGGGTTACTGTGCCATGTCTTTAGATCAATATTTTGTAAAAGGATCTGATAGAATGCCCAAAGATAAGAAGATTGCGCCAAAAAGTTCTACTATCAGCGGCGTCGAGCAGGATGTTAAAATGGACAACGCGAGCGTGAATAGTCGTGAAGAGGAAAGCTCCAACTCCAACTTTGCTCAAGCTTTGGACAAATTAACCGAAAACATTACGAAGGTAATAGATGAAAAAGTAAATACTGTCCTGTCCGCGATAAACGATCAAACAGTTCAGTTCCAGGCCTTAGTCAAGCGAGTGAGCGAGGCGGAGGAGTGGATCGCCGGTGTGGAAAATTCGACCAAATGCGTGCAAGCTACGGTGGCTGATCTTCAAAAAAAAAAGTGAGCGAAATGTCAGCGCATATTGACGATCTGGAGAATCATGGGCGCAGGTGTAATTTGCGTCTACTCGGGTTGCCAGAGGGAACCGGAGGCAGTGATCCGGTGCATTTCTTTGAAAAGTGGCTGCCCGATTACTTGAAGATTACAACGAAAGCAGGGCAGATCAAGCTTGATCGTGCTCATCGCTCTTTGGCGCCATTGCCAGGACCTGCGCAACGACCCAGACCTGTCATCATAAAGTTCCATAACTTTACGGACAAGCAGCGAGTGTTGAACGCAGCTCGTCATGTTGGCACGGATCCCGAGAGGAGCACCGACGCAGGACCGAGGATTTCATTCTTCAACGATTATTCTGCGATTGTGATAAAGAAACGCAAAGCTTTCGACGATGTCAAAAAACGACTGCAGAAGATGAAGATCGAATATGTCCTGCTGTATCCTGCAACTCTGAGGCTGACCATCAACGGGACAATGAAGCGCTTCGCCTCACCAGATGACGTGACTGCGTTCATTGACAGCCTGGGCTAGCGTGACAAACCTTCGCGGGTAGTTATGTGGTACATGAAAAAAATAATTCACTGAGTGAAGAAGATGTGTCATGTTGCTGAGAGCTTGGTGAGGTCTGTGTTTACCCTATGTTCAAGGATGTGAGTGGTGTTTGCGGGGGTAGGCAGTTGCCTGCAGAAGAAAAGAGTTCTTCCTGCATGTTTGGCAGGTTTGTTCCCTTGTATAGTTTTGTGTGTTTTATTGGTATTTTATTTTATTTTTGTTTAAAGCTCAGATTTCTGAGTACACTTACAGGAATATATTTTGTGATTATCTGTATTATGTATCCACTGATTGTCTGTACAGTATTTAATGTCTAGAGTGCTTAGGATTTGTACTTGGAATATTCGAGATATCCATAATCCTGTAAAACGAAGAAAGATACTTACTTTTTTGAAAAAAAGGAAATATCGAAATTGCTCTTTTACAAGAGATTCATTTGAGTGACGTAGAACATTTAAAATTACAACAGGGTGTTTTCGGGCAGATATATTTTTCACCTTTTACATCTAGAAGTAGAGGTGTTGCTATTCTCATTAAACGTAAGTTACCATTCAAAGTTTTAAACTGTATTAAAGATAGCGACGGTCGCTATGTTATTACTGAAGGTGTGTGGCAAGGTAAAACTGTTATCACACTAAACATGTATTATCCTCCAGCTCATCCATCTGACTTTGTTACTAAAGTGTTTTTGGACATGATTGCCAGGCCAGCAGATTTAACTATTGTTGGGGGAGATTTTAATTGTGTAATGAATCCTCTTGTAGATAGATACCCACATAGCTCTGCATCTTTAGGGCCTTTTGCACTGCTTTAGTTCCAGAACTAAAAGTACAGTACTAAAGTACTGGGACGATTTTGCGCGAACTATTTCCCAGTACCATTTAAAGGGTTGCATTCGCACCGACAGTGGGTACTAAGAAGAGACGTAAGCCGGTCGACAGCAACGTCATTTGTACGCGCCGTTCAACAATGTAGACAAAGGAGAACAACGTTAACAACAGGAGGATGGAGGATGCTGTGATCGGAGCTGTGTTTTTGTTGTCTCATGGGTTTCACAATAATGGACATGGAATTTTGACGTATACGTCAAGCGATTGAAAGAACGGAAAGGAGGACTAAGAATCTACAACGACAATTTGCAGTGTTACATTTCATTGAGGCTGATAGAAGCACAAAACGCTATAGATGAAGTCTTCAGGTAAATGCAGTTTATAAATGCTCTTAGTATGATACGATGTTTACACAGTATATGTTTACACGGTGTTTTAAATCATGGCGGGTGAGGGCGTTTTCGTACGCGTTTAGCCAATCAGCGTACACTTACGTCACGGATAGTTCCTAGAACTGTTTTAGACCCTACTGAAGTAGGAGCAAATTTAGTTCCTCCAAACGCAGTTCCTGGAACTAAAACCTTTCCTAGTTCCCGTGGTGCGAACACGCCAAAAAGTGGGTAGTTCCACAATTAGTTCGGGTACTATGAAAAGGTTCCTGCGGTGCGAAAGGCCCATTTAGCTACTCAGGCAAGACCTCTTCAGAATATTTGTAAAGATCTTGGTTTTGTAGACATCTGGAGAACTCTTCACCCTGCTGATAAGGAATATACATTTTTTTCTGCTTCCTATCATTGTCAGTCAAGATTAGGTTACTTTTTTATGCCAAAAAAAGATTTGCATTTAGTACTATCTTGTAATATAGAAAGTATTTTACTGTCAGATCATGCCAGTGTCACTATGGAGCTTCAATTTACGAATACTGTGGACTGTTCTATACAGTGGAGACTTAATATTGCAACCATTAAAAACAGTTCAGTTTACTTTTCTTCTGAATTTAAATCTTTTCTATCTATTAATTCTTTATCCACAGATTATCCATCTTTATTATGGGAAACCTGTAAAGTTTATGCAAGGGGGCTAATTATTTCATATACTTCCTCCAAAAAACGTCAAAGAATGGTGAATCAAAGGGCCTTGGAAGCTCAGTTATTGGTTAAAGAAAAAATGTATAATAAATCTCCTTCAGCAGATTTATTGAAAGAATTACAAGCAGTTAGAGCAGCTCTAGATTGCCTTCTCACTGTGGATGCAGAGAAGAAAACAAGATACTCAAAACAAAGATTTTATGAGCACAGAGACAAGCCTGGGAAATTTCTAGCATATATTGCCAAACAACATGCAGCATCTCAGTATATTGCTACAATTTTTAATTCAGATGATAATATTTTCCATGATAATAAGAATATTAATAATACATTTAGAGATTTTTATATAAATCTATATTCTTCTGAGAAAACAGATGACCATCTCAAACAAATGGTTGACTTTTTTTCTGAGATTAATCTTCCAACAATTTCAGTTACACAAAAAGAATTTCTCAATAGCCCTATTACTAGACAGGAGGTTATTATATTACTGCTCTAAAGAATGGTAAATCACCAGGGCCAGATGGGTTTTGCGGAGAGTTCTTTAAGGAGTTTCAAGAATTGCTAGCAGACCCATTGCTTAATATGTTTAATTATTCGTTTGTGGTTAAAGAATGACCAAAAACCCTTGGAGAAGCTTATATCTCGCTTATATGAAAGAAAGGTAAAAGTCCTGACATATGTTCTTCTTACAGACCAATTGCATTACTGAATGTTGACCGGAAATTGCTTTCTAAAATTTCAGCAATGCGCCTTGAAAAAATTCTGCCTACTATAATTGGGACTGATCAAACAGGATTTATACAGGGTAGAAATTCATCTGATAACATTAGACACCTTTTAAATGTTATTTACACCTTTAAAGTGAAATCCATAGATGGGCTAGTACTGTCTTTGGATGCAGAGAAGGCGTTTGATCGGATTGAATGGTCCTATCTTTTCTTTGTTTTGGATAAATTTGATCTAGGTGAAAATTTTGTGCAGTGGATCAGAGTGCTGTATTCAGACCCATGTTCTGCAGTATTGACAAATCGCTTTAGATCTGATTATTTTCCTGTGCATAGAGGCACCAGGCAGGGTTGCCCCCTGTCGCCGCTTTTATTTGCGATGGCTATAGAGCCTCTAGCTGAAGCAATCAGATCAGCAACATTTATTTCAGGTTTACAGATAGGACATATACATCATAAGATTGCACTGTATACTGATGATGTATTGCTTTTTTTTTTTTATCTGAGCCTGAGAAGTCAGTTCCTGCTCTAATTGAGTTGATTAACTGGTTCAGTACCTTTTCTGGTTATAAAGTTAATTTAACTAAATCTGAAGCTATGCCTTTAGGTACTCTTATTTCTAAACCTAACACTGTGCCCTGTTTTCCTTTTAAGTGGTCACCTCTAGGTTTTGTCTATTTAGGTATTTCTATCTCTATCTTTGAAACAGATGTATGAATCTAATTTTGTTCCTTTATTGGAGAAAATACGGCAGGATTTAGAACGTTGGAATTCCTTGCCAGTATCTTTGCTGGGTCGGATAGCACTTGTAAAGATGATTGTGTTACCTAAATTGTTATATCCTATTCGAATGGTTCCTATACTGCTCTCAAATAGGGCATTAAAGGGCCTGAATAGCTGGCTGACTTCTTTTATATGGAGTAAATGCAAACCTAGATTAAAATTATCAGTACTTTATCTGCCAAGTTTTATGGGGGGCTGGATTTTCCAAATATTAAGATGTATCAGTTAAGTTCCCACCTGAGATACATTGCAGAGTGGGTTAGGAATGATTCTTCCTCTACTTGGTTAGATATTGAATCCTCCTTTTCACAATTTCCTTTAAGAGCTCTTCTTTTTGTTAAGAGCTTTCAAAACATAAAAGAGATATATGATAATCCAATTATAGTTAATACTCTGAAAGCATGGAGATCAGTCTGTAGGCTTGAAGGTAGATCTAAATTGACTTCTTTCTTCACCCCAATATTAAACAATCCTGATTTCACCCCAGCAATTTTTGATGATGCTTTTAAATGTTGGTGTAATTTGGGACTTGTTAGGCTTGGGGATATGTTTTCAGATAATAAATTAATGTCATTCGTGGAGTTAACTCAGAAGTACCAATTGTTCAAACATGATTTTTTTCGATTCCTCCAATTGAGACATTATATTACTAATAACACAACACTTGTTAGAAACTGTGAGATATCTTCTATTGAGAGGTTATTATTTTTATCATCGGGAAAAATGTCTTTGGGTGGATTTTATGGTACTATGTGTTCAATTTCTTCTGCTGATACAACTAAATGGGAGGAAGAGTTAGCTACTGATATTGATGATGAAACATGGGAAGACATTTGGTCCTATGCTAAGAAAATATCTGTTTGTACACGTACAAGAGAAATACAATTTAAAATCATACATAGACTCCATATTTCTCCTAACCGCAGGCATTTTTTAACCCCTCTATATTGCCTATGTGTTTAAAATGTAAAACTGAAGTAGGTACTTTAACACATTGTCTGTGGTCATGTAACAGACTGCAAAGGTATTGGTTTTTGGTGCTGGGGGAAATGGAAAAGATCTTTAATATGCAGTTGGATTTTGACCCAGTCTCATTGGTATTGGGTATACCTAATACATGCATTGTTTCATCTGCTAACAAGAAATTGTATAATATTCTCTCCTTCGCTGACAGAAAAAATATTTTACTTAATTGGATTAGTGATAAATCTCCATCACCTAAAGGTTGGCATAAGATAATTTTTGAGCTGATTCCCCTGGAGCGTCTTACTTATGTATTACATCAAAAAACAGGTCAGTTTTATAAAGTCTGGACTCCATATCTGGACTATATGGAACCTCATCTTCGCCCTATTATACTACAAGGAATATTGTAATTGTGTAACTCTCTGGACATCTAACTTTTCTGCTCTATTCATTTTTTTCCTCTTTCTCTAATCTATTATATATGGGGTACTCCTGTATTATTTAAAATCTGAGCTTTTTGTGTTGTTGTTGCTTGTTTTGGGTGATGTCTTGTTATTTCTGCATTACAGTGAAAAAAGTAAACAAAACAAAAAAATAATGTGATCTTCGAAATATCTGAATTGTTTCTCCAAGACCACAATGAGATCAAATGCAACTCTCAAAATGTTTTTTTTTTACTCCAGTATTTACGGTTCACACCCCACCACAAAAGAATGTACTTTTATATTTACTATAAATAATATTTATATTTTTGATCACATTATTTATATTTTTCAATATTTTAACAGTTTTTTATCTTTACTAAAAAATCTTAATATATAAATATTAAAATTTTTAATTATACATCTATTATGTAACTCATAAATAACTCATAACTCTTAAGGCCTGTTCACATCTAATTCACTTCTAAAAATAGCGAAGTCCACACCACAGTTATAACAATAATGCAGAATATGTAAAATTTTTTAAAAACATTGAGCAAATCAGAATCTACCTGAATTTAAAGAGCTCCCGCATTTAATGTCACAGACAACAAAACTGCAGCACATACTTAATAAACAGAACATTACCGTGTGTTGGGATGGACGCTAATATAGTTACAGTTTATATTTAGCATTCTTGATGTGATTAGGTCTTTACTTTTGATTTCAAAACTATCATAAAGAATTCTTTTGCAATTTCAAAAAACAGGCCGGAAAACATTATCTTGGTGGCGACAGCATGACAAAAAAAGCATAAAATGTCATAAAAATGAATGAATTTCTGTTGCAAAAATGGAAAGGGAAAAGACTTTTGCTCAATCGTGCTTCTCAGATTTTTCTTTTGGGAAAAAGATTCAGATAAGGTCTCTGTGTCACAAACTCTTAATGTATGTCAGCTTCAGTCTCATTGGTGGAAACGTCTTCTAAGAAGGTTCCAGAGCCATGAAAGCGACCTCTGAGAAATAATTTCCTCTGCTTGTGTTTGCGTGTGAGAGCAGGTGCTTTTGGAAACCATGCGGGTTAAGCACATGCAGATGAAAAGGTTCATATACAGAGATCAGACAGTCGTCTTATCTTCCTCTCCTCATCATTGCTCTACTGAGGCCTAAAGATTACTCCCTTATTCCTTAAAGTGAACCTGCCCAGGGGCCTCTTTCATGTTTTTCCAGCCTCTGGACTCCACCAGTCAGGGGGCGAAATGGAGAGTCGGAGGCTGGTAAAGCACTACCAGAGATACATCTGAATCTGACTTGCACTAAAGTTGAATTACGCCTTCCATCACACAGCCGCATTCATCCGTAACGTTCAGATGTCTGCTGGACATCTGGTGAAATAAAGCAGCAAGCCTTCCCAGCTGGGGAGTAAAATTAGGGAGCACTTCCTGCAATCTGTACATTCGCAGCAAAGGTCATCTTCACAGGGGAGCGC
>JAFVLL020003176.1:0-28669 GCA_021397915.2 Tor tambroides | reverse complement strand
TTTGGACAGGAATTCAGGAGGCCCTGTTCTTTGTCAGAATGGGAGTGAAAGACTCTGCAGGGCCAGAAATCATACAGAAATCACATGATATTTACGTCTGTATTATGTATATAATATATACCACAGACAACACAGACAATTCATGTGGAAGTTGTACTCTGTACTATAGGCTATGTTATGTTTATTATGTACCATAAAAGTTGAAAATGTAGACAGGATCTGTAGAATGTAATTTTCACATATTGGGCAAAACCCTTCTTCTGACACAGATGAGTCAGTGTCTCTGGATCTCTGATCACAAACGCTGACCCATGTGATATTTCCGCCTTAACCACGGCCCAATAACCCTAACATCCATTGCAGTTAGATATGTGTTCTTGTGTGCCATACAAATTCAGTAAGGGTAAGGTTAGGGTTAGTTTTTTAATGCTTTACAATATTTACAGTAAGTCTTCATCACATCTTGCATGCAAAATAAATAATCTCCAGAGTTCCCTGCAAAACTGGGTTGCTCTGATTTTCTATTTGTAACTCTTGTGTGAGACACATATGGTTTGGCCATTGATAGCAAATTAGTTATAGGCCTCTGATTTTATTTAATAAATTTTGATACATTTTCCCTTTTCCCCTTGTGAAAAGTTGCCTGTTAATAGTGCAATTCTACCTGAAATTTCAGTTTCAATCATGAGTCTTAAGTGTTGTTATATTTAGTCATTTTCCAAGTTCAGCATTATGGGATTATACTTCATTTGCCCTGTAATGAGTTTCAGTAAGTTATTTGATTTATTTTGTATTTTGGCATACAATATTGCCAAAGGATCAACACACACTAAAAGTGCAGAAAGTATAAAAAAGTTGCCAGTGGCATTATTAATAACTGTAATATAAACTGAAAATAAAATAAATTAGCATAAAACAAAGTTTTATCAACATAATTCATCAAGGATATTTACATTATATTACATTACACTGCAATACCTTAGCGTCAGTTGAAATAAAATGACATTACAGGACCATATCGAAGTCATATGAATTCATACTTTTAGCTTATACTGTATACAGGATCTGCAGGGTGTGTGTGTATAAATGTAGTTAAGTCATGAATCTCTAAATAGCACAGACCAATAGGTCCTTTAAATCTGCTGGCAATCAAATCGCTACACATCTAAAGCTGATTGGCTTGAGTCTGTACCCAATGAGCTTGCTTTCTCAACATTTAAATAGTCAATCCTAGAAAATTTGCAATCATCCAGTGCCAAATTTATTTACCCCACAAAATGTAAAATGTGTAAAGAAAACCATCTTTATTTAACAATGTGTTATCAGACAGACACTTTACATTTCTAACACAATTAAAATGTTTTACAGATAAATTACTTCTTAATTCATACATGTTCTCCTGTCTCTTTCAGTTAATAGTGTCAAATATATAAAGTGCTTTGTTCTCAGCCTGCCCATAAGAATTTATCAACTTACAACAAAAAAGTGATAATTGTAATAAAACCAATAACAGTACTAAAACTTCTAATGCATGGTCTCAGGAAATATTTTTCTGTCTTCTTGGTTGTCATTGGTTTTGTCTTGTGGTCCACTTTTAATCCTCTCTTGTAATCCCATGATTCTGTTGAGAGGGCACTCTGTGCTGCTTTTGACTGGTCAGTTTAAAGTTTGCGTGAACTGAAGGGCGGAGTTGACTGGAGACAGGCAGGAGAGCTCTGATAGGTTAGTCCCTGAGGGAGGCGGGCCAGAAAAGCGGGGAAACTGCCTTTGTATTGGATGTGTCTGGGGAAAGGGGAGAGGTTTGGGGAAGCTGTACGGCAGGAAAAGGGGATGAGAAATTGACTGCACAGCTGTCCACAGACAACATGCACTCACAAACAAACATGAACACAAAGAAATATAATGGCAATGTTAAGAACTGAATCAATCTTTCAGTGCTATTAGTTATGAAATTAAATATATAGGCTAAAATTAGCAACGACAAACTGTTGTGTTTAACAATCAGCTGTGCACTGCATGCTCGCTCACACACACACACACACACACATACACATATTCACTTACTTCTGCTCCAGTAAGTCAAGGGAAAAGGACCCAGAGAGAAATTACAGTTACACTCCATCTGTAAGATAATATCTTCATTATCTTCCTCATAATCAGCATAATCTTTATTACCTGAGCTCATAAAAATAAGAAGCAATTCGATTGTTTGGAATCCAATTACTCAGTAGACTAGAGTTTTAGTTCTTGTCACTGCAGGACTCTTTTGTGGGTTTGGCTAAATATTGCAGAAAATTAGATTATAAACCTATGAGCGTCTTTTCATTGTCATTCGATCTAGGCTATTGTTTTGTTACATATTTTGTATGCGGCTAAGAATGTCAGACTTTCAAAGATTTCAGAATATTGAAAAAATAATTTTGATAATGAGATTTGTTACATCAAATGCGTCAAAACTTAGGCTACATTCACTTGACCGTCTGTTCCGTTTTTTTAAAATGAATTACAAAATCATTTGTTTATTAGACACTGAAAGTTCTTTCTTTAAAACATTATACTACCATACTTTAAAACAAAAAACATCATATAAAATCACTAAATAAGCACTTATATAAAAAAAATGAAAAGGGGAAAATCTGTAAAAAATTCTAAAATTTAAATTTGATTAAATCAACTTATCAATCATTAATAATTTCAACCAACAAATACTGCACTAAAACTCAAACAGTATAGCCTAAATGGGAGCCACAGGCCTAATTAATCAAGTAAGATCCTGTTAAAGAGAGCTGTTACCTGTTCAGTGGAGATGCTCTTTTCTGGAGGAATGATCAGAAGAAAGACACCTGTAACCCCTCACACTCTATTTATCTTTACCGCTATCCCTCTTTTACTGTATTGCCTTCATCCCTGATCTCTCCTTCTCACTCCCTATCCAAACTGACATAGGTGATATCCAAGCTTTCCTTTTTGAGGAGGATGTTTTGTATTGGATGTGATTTTGCCTGGTTTAACACACAAGGAGAGAAAGAGAGAGAGATATCTAACATTAAGCTAATTTATGTAAAAAAAAAAAAAAAGCTAACTATATTATAACTATAAATTACTTGGTGTTATACAGTACATTATAACCAATATAAAAATGCATATGTAAAAACAAAATAAAATAAAGAGTTACTTGTTTGATTGTTACATTTAACATTCACATATAAAATATAATATAAAAAATAAGATTAAAAATATAATATATAACATTTAAGTTTTAGAGAAAGACCCTAAATGTTTATTATATTCTTCTCACATCAAAACAAAAACACATCTTAGTACAATTTATTACAAATTAACACATATACTTCAACGATAAAATTACATTCAAATTGTTTTCAGTTTCTCTGAGAATCTGGTAAAACATGGAACTCAAACTAAAGCAGCATTTTTACTAAAGGTGAAAGAAACTGCGAATTAAGAGATGAAAGAGTGATTTCATATCTCTCTCTCTCACACACACTGCAGTGTGACAGGTGACACCGGAGGCTTTTAATTCCAGTGTACATACAAATTCTGGTCCAGACAGACATCAATAATTCATGCTGTTAATTGAGTTAAATGTTATGCTTTTAGCTGTAGGACTGTAGGTCATGAGACCTCTGACATTATGGGTACAGTGAAGTTATATACAAAATCACAAAATGAAAATGCACTTTTTTTAAAAACCTTTTTTTAAAAAAACATCTACAAATTCTTTGCATAGTCCATGACTCTAATTTAGCATTTTGAATTTCACCAGCAGCTAAAGTTTTCTCACGTGTGTGTGTGTGTGTGTGTGTGTGAGGATTAGATAGTCTAAATGAATTGTTTGTTTTAAAGTGGACAGTGCAAAAGCTATTTATACCCCTTCCTCATCAGTTCATCTTATCTTTTCATTCTCATCTCCTCTCCCTTCTCATCCTTTCTTCCCAGATCTGCCTCTCTATCCTTCTTACAGCTGCTTATTGCTGTTCACGCTGAGAGCAGAGAGGAGGAGATTTGCAGATCTGATAGTTTGAGTGTATGTGCTTAACAGGTGTGACACTCCATGTGTGTGTGTGTGTGTGCATAAGGTCACAGGGCTCATCTTTAAGGATGAATCCTGTTATACGTTATGAGGATAAAAGGCTCTTGTGTGTTTGTGCAAGCTCAGTAATCTAAGATCGGGTTGATTCCATTGGGAACTCACTCTCTCCCCTGAGACACAACAGAGAAAAAGAGAGGTTCTTATCACTGAACTAAATATTTGTTTATAATTCACCTTTATTTTCATTTACATATTTTAAATATAAGTTTTATATTTAAGCATAAGTTTTTTGGACTGTTTTTTGTATTCTATTTTATGTGCAGTAATGAAATGAAATATTACTTCATTTAATGCATTATTATTTATTTATATATTCATATATTATATATATACATATATATTTAATGCATATATTTTATATCACTGCTGACTGCAAATGCCTTGGCTTATTGTTTTAAAGCATATTAGATTAGAATAGAATTTAAACAAATTAATCTGCCTTGGCACTGTTTCTTATCATTTAACTTTTGATGTATTATTGGAATAAAGTGTCATTTTCATTTTTATCCTTTCATCTTGTTTTACTTATCTTTGTTTTACTTGCATTACTTATTTTGAAATGCAATGGCAATATACAGAAAATAAAAATAAAACAGTTTTCACAATTACAAAGAAATCACTAGTAAAACATTAAACAGGATATTTTTAGTAGAAAAAAAATGAAATACTATTTTCTTGTAAATCTTCAATAATGTTTTATTAACAACTTTGCAGAATTACAGTGTTTTAGTTATTTAGTAACAGTATTTTTTAAATCTTTTACCTTAGTTATTAATTAAAATATGATGTCACTTTCTTATTTTCCCCCTTAGTTTTGCATTATATATGTAAAAGTATTACTTTTATTAGTTATTTCTGCATTATTCACATTTACAATAATTTTAGAGATGTTTAATTGTCAGTTTTATTTACATTTTAAATGAAATAAATTTACCTATTAATTATTATTATTAATTAGTGCTGTCAAATGATTAATCGCGATTAATCGTATCCAAAATAAAAGTTTTTGTTAACATAATATAAGTATGTGTACTGTGTATATTTATTATGTATATATAAATACACACATACGGTATATATTTTGAAAATATTTGTTACATTTATATATTCATATTCTTATATTTTATATAAATATATTTAACATATAAACCTAACATATTTTTCTGAAATTTATACATGCATGTGTGTGTATTTATATATACATAATAAATATACAGAGTAAATATATTATGTAAACAAAAACTTTTATTTTGGATGCTATTAATTGTTTGACAGCACTATTAGGGTCAATATCACCATAGAGTGCCTTTCAACCCTCACAATACTCAAAAATCTTGGTTTTAATTTCCCATTTGCTTTATGTCATATCATAAATAGTAGACACTTAAGTACTATAGAAACACATTAGCTGAGCTCCCAAACATTTTTTAGATAATTATGGGCCATTATTTGAAGCATAAACCATAAGATATGTCCACCCTGTCATGGACATATATATTACTGTTAAATATGTTTTCATTGCAAAATTAAGATGCAAATGATATTTTCTGAAAGGTATGATGTCCCTTTCCTAAACAGGGTTATTTATTTGCTTTCAAAGTGTAAATACATAAAAGATTTTATGTAAACCATGGGTTCTTAAAGAAACTCATTCAATTCGCAAATGTATTTTTTCTTTTTTGGAGAAAACTGTGATATTTGGATGCAGTTTTTTGTTTGCATGTTATTGCCCCCACACCTAGCTATTGAACACACTTGATTATATAGATATGATTGAATTATTATATAAAATATTATTTTTAAATATGAAGACAGGGTGGACCAGCACATGATGGTGTGAAGACATAAAGCAGAACACACAAAGCATGACAAAATATGACAAGGAAACATTTATTCGACCTCTAAAAAAATATATAATAAATTATATAATTATATCCTCAGATACATTTATACTATCCACTCAGAACTCAAATTGATCAATACACTCAAATTGAGTTTAACACAAATTTTACAAAATGTGACCCTGGACCACAAAACCAGTCTTAAGTCGCTGGGGTATATTTGTAGCAATAGCCAAAAATACATTGTATGGGTCAAAATTATTGATTTTGGTTTTATGCCAAAAATCATTAGGATATTAAGTAAAGATCATGTTCCATGAAGATATTTTGTAAATTTCCAACCGTAAATATATTAAAACTTAATTTTTGATTAGTAATATGCATTGCTAAGAACTTCATTTGGACAACTTTAAAGGCGATTTTCTCAATATTTAGATTTTTTTGCACCCTCAGATTCCAGATTTTCAAATTGTTGTATCTCGGCCAAATATTGTCCGATCCTAACAAACCATACATGGAAAGCTTATTTAGATGATGTATAAATCTCAATTTCGAAAAATTGACTCTTATGACTAGTTTTGTGGTCCAGGGTCACAAATATTAATAGAGGAACAATTTTTTTTAACTTTATGATTTGACAATATTCTACTCTCATTCAAATTTAATGAGCAGTGCATGGGACATAGCAAAATAACACGCATCCTCTTACACAAAACAAAAAAAAATCTAGAAAATGTATCTAAAGAGCCAAGTAATGCTTTTGTTATGAATATAAAAACTTAGCCTAATATAACACACCCTTTCATAGTCATTTTTATGTTATCATGGCAAATGAGTTATGTACAGGACACCAAAAGGCACCCTACAGTGATATTGACCCATTAATAATTAAATTAATATTACCTGTTTCCTCAATTTACATTAAGATTTTTACTTTTTATTACGTATTTCGCACCATTTTTCACTATTCAGTTATGCCAATAAAACGAGAAAAATGTCTTCTCTTAATTAAAAAAAACAAACAAACAAATTACTCTTTTTAATTAATTTTCATGACTTCATTTTTCATGTCATCTTCCCGGATAGCTCTGCAGAAAATTGTTTCTTAACAACTGGACTACACTCTTAAAAATAAAGGTCCTTGAAAGGTTCTTCACAGCGGTGCCATAGAAGATCCATTTTTGGTTCCACGAGGAACCATTCAGTTTTAGGTTCTTTAAAGGACCATCTGTTTCTTACCTTTTTATAGTGTGAAGTACCTTCTTTCACTAAAAAGAACCTTTTGTGAAACAGAAAGGTTCTTCAGATGTTAAAGGTTCTTCATGGAACCATTTAGACAAAAAAAGGTTCTTCTATGGCATCGTGAAGCACCTTTATTTTTAAGAGTGTATTGACAATTTTACTTTATAATAGTTATCTTGGACCATTTTTCATACCTAAGCCACATTCTCTTTGTAGTTTTTCTTATGGCACTTAATCACACTAACCTGAACTAAACATAACTCGAATTAGCACAAGAGATGAGACATACAACCTTGTGTGTGCATATTATGAATCAGGTCCGTTTCACAGAGGTCTCATTCTCAGGTCTCTGCTTGCAGACTTTTTTGTGGTCAATCTCTGACTCACCTCCAGAAGACTGACACCTCTCTCTATCTGCGTGTGTCCCCAGATCTCTGCTCTTTCTCTTCCATTACTGTTGACAAATCTCTCTCTCTGCCTGGCTCAGGGGAGTTGTGGTTTCTAAAAGGTTTCTGTATGTTTCCCATGCCTCTATCAGTCTGTGTCGAGGAAAATAATATATCCGCCCGAAACAAGACAAAAGGCCAGAGACATTGAGAGGAGGAGTGCCAAAACAACTGCAGCAAGTGAATCACACACAAACCTTCACAAAAATGAGACGCAACACAAGCGTTTTCACTGTTTTATAACTTCATCATCATTTTAATTATGTGTAATCTTAATCTCATGTGTAAACAAATTCAGAGGAGACCTCCATCATTGGCCTTCTGCTCTATATAAATAACATCCTGACCTCTTGTTCGGGATTCCAGACGTCCAGAACTGACATTTTCTCTTATGGACAGAATGCAGACTCTGATTCTGAATTCCAGATTTGCAGTTAGGACCATATGAAGTTAGCATATTTATGAGGAATATAATGCAAGAACATTGGTGATCAGCAATGAGAACATCTCAATTGTGTTTTCCTATCTTTACAAACACAAACCCACACAGACTCTGAATTCTGACAGAGAAAAACCTCTTAGAGTCTAGAATCCAAATCTAGGGTCTGATTAATCTCATTAGTATCACTTAATCAGGGTTCGAACACAATCAAACTTACAGTACTTGAAAATGATGATTAACCACATGAACATGAGAAGAAAGCTAAATGACCCTTTTGATAAAGTCCATGAAACACAGCTGACCATTGCTTTTTTTCTGCTTTCCAAAGGTACGTGTGGCTGTAATCTCGGTATTCGTTCCAGTCAAAACATTATCAGTAGTGATTTTGCAAATTAAATAAAAACATAAAAAAGGAATCACAGCGTGTTAGAGCTACAGTGCGACTGCTCAGTCATTCATGAAATAAACAACAAATATATACAAACAAAATTCACAATTATAAAAAAATACTGTTTTTAACATTCACAACTAAAGAAAAAGAGGGAGAAAGAGTGTACTGGAGCGCACTTGAAAAATCAGTTGTGCATTTGTTAATCATGTTCTGGTCCAAATGATTTGGATTAGCAGTGTTTGTACAGAGAAACAGGCAATGTGACGGAACAAAGTTATGTGTGTGGTTTTGTAACACCCTCTAGTGGAGATCAACCTGTACTTCCTCTCTTTGTAAGGCTTCTGAGCTTATTTGGACACTAGAGAGGCACCTAATTTTGTGTTGAAGTTTTGAATGTGGTTAAATTGGTGTCTTTTCTGTATTGTAGCGTAGTTCATTTAAGATGTAGATAGAGAGTTTTGTGTGTTTGAGAATATGTGGCAAATTCTTTATGTGTGTGTAAATGGTTAAAACTGAGGGAGCATTTGGAATCATAACTTCACGTTTGCATGTAACCATGAGTAACAAGTCAGTTCAGTCATATCCACGGATGAAAACACATCCAAAGAAAGCTTCCGAATAAAAATAAGTTTAAAACACTAATCTCCTTTGCCATAATAGCTTTTTTTTTTTCACGTGTTTCTCAAGCCTGGATTTTACTTTGACCCTTCACAATCAAGCTTTAAGAGTTAACCATGATTCTCTCTAGCTCCTGTGGACTTTATTTTTTCCCACCACCCCTAATCTCAGCCCCCCCCTCCTCCCCCCTCTTGCTGTGTCTCTCTCTCTCTCTATGTGAGGTTGTGGAGAGGTTGGCTGACCCTCATGCAGCTCCAGTAAAGTGCCCTGGCCAGCGTCAACACCACCAGCAACAACACCGCCGCCCAGGAGGCATAAATACCCCCATACACACGTGCCTGGGACCATGTCCCTGCCTAGAGACAAACACAGACAGATTTTTAAGAACATATTACAAAAATTAAGTTCAACTGGTAACACTTTACAACAAAGTTTAAACACCAGGCATCACCAAAAATGTTTAAACGGTTGTTATGATGATGAATAGTGGACAAATAAACATTTAAAGTTATTGTGTGTTTATGTATTTAAAGTTAATGATTTGAACTATTATGTTAAATCATACATTTGGGACTATGTACATATCTAATAAAAAACAACAGAAATGGTTCAGATTAAGTGATGTGTCAATTGTGTAGTCAAAGAATAAAAAAAATACATACATACACATATATAGTTAATAAATATACTAAACTGCACACTCACAATCAGACCAGCAGCTGCGATGCTAAATAGCAAGCACAGCAGGTAACACCACAGACTCCGCCTCCTTGGATATCTCTGGCCAATTGAAGATCTGGTGAGGAAAGAAAAGAGGAAGAGACCAATCAGAGGAATAGTAGGGTTAATGCAATGAAACAGGCAAAAGGTACAGTGTGAAATTTCTCCGCCACTAGCATCAGAACACAGCATTCCAAAAATAATGACAGTTCATTGTTTTTTTGAATAAGTATTTGGTTGAATTCCTGAAATAAGGTCTGTGGCTAACTCGAGTATCAAGGTTTATTTAAAATGTTTTTTTTTTTATTCTATGACATAAAATACATCAGTAATAATGCCTTGAGATTTCTTTTTTTGTCTTTTGTCTTAAAAAATGCAGTTGCTAACAAGTGGCTAAATGCCACTACAGATGTTGTCTGGGACATTAAATGTCTTCACTCTCATCTACTGAGGTCTGCTTTCACAACCTCATTGTGTTTATAATGGCGATCTTAAAAACCATTCTATCACCAACTCTCAGGGAAAAAGTTTTTTTTTTTAAATAAAGGTTGAAAGAACTGAATAATAGGATAATATTTGAAGACGCTGAAGTCGTGTGACCATGGTGTAGTTCATAGCCTATGTTTAGCTTTTTATTTTGACAACTGTGTTTAGGCTTCAGATTCCCAAAGACTGTGCTAATTTGTGAAAATTCTGTAAGAATAATGCGGGTCACAGAGTTTATTTTTGCAATAATCCAAAATCCAATGGAAAATCCTACTTGGTTTTTGTTGAGGGAATCAAGGTGATGCTAACTTCTGGGCCGGCCTACAAAAATATGTCATCACTGCAGTGCTCTATTGGTTGGAGAAACACTTAGTCCCGCCCCAAACTCATGCCATTGGCTGAGCCTATGTTGCTTTGTCTGTATGCTCAAACAAACAGAGCAATGTTTTGACAAGAGCCATAGATATGAGGGAATCAGTCAACGAACAGCTTAATAGTCTATAAGCTAGGACAGGATATTAAAATGTTAAGGGACATTCATCAACATCGAAAAAAATTACAGCCAGTAAAAGGCAGCAATTGCATTTCAGAAGCTAAAGCTGTGTATAGGGGGTGCTGAAAGACAGACTAAATGTTTGCCATCTAATAAAAGAGTTTGATTTATTTGGTACATGCAAGATGTGTCATGAATGTTGGCTGAGAAATACTCACACTTTTCTGCAATGGGGGCATCGAGCCAGCGTTCTGTCAGTAAATTCGGTCCACTGAAATGTTGAGAAAGTGGTTGAGGAGCTAATGTGAGGCAGTAGCATAAATAAAACAAGAATAAATAGCCATCTGATATTCGACTTGGTGCAGAACCTGAGCCGAGTGATTCGGTCAAGATGTCACTGCAGCGGATAATGATACGGTATGATGTTATGTGTGCATGTACCAGGAAAGTGTTACTGCAGTGTCCGCAGGAAACTCTAGCTCCGGCAGGTTGAGGTTCTGGACTGGCTGGACCCGGATGGACTGGCCCCAAATTTATGATCCTCTTACTAGCCAAGACAAGCAGACAAACACATTTAATTCTTCACATACACAATCCTGACTGTGACAAGATGATGCTTATAAGTGTCAAAGATTTCATTTGTTTTAAATTTAACTTTGTCTCCTTCTGTTCTCTCTCTCTTACCAATAAGGCCGAGGGCAGGCGATCCTTTGGGATGTGACCTTGCAGATGAGAAGACAGTTACAAGGACACCGCACATATTTCTTCCCTGCAGGGGCATTCTTTATGGGCTGGAGAGAATGAAGGTTAATGAAAAAAACAGAAAGGAGGAGAGAGAGACAGAAAAGAGACCGAATTAATTCTGGTTACCCAAAAATGAAAGTTTGTGTGGTTACTATTTTAACCACACAAAGTTAATTCTACTGTGTGTAATCCTGAATCATTCAATGTATATACACTACTGTTCACAATGAAATACAGTCTTGGTGAGCATAAGAGACTGACCCCAAACTTTTGAATGGTAGTGTATGAATATTTGCTGACAAAAGCCCATAAACCGTCAACCCCATTACATTTATCTAAATCAATTACTGAATTTGAGCATATTCTTGGCATTGATAAAATTGTATTGTTTACAGTCATGACCCATAACAGTATTTTGAACTGAATCAACAGCTGTAGCATGCAAACAAGCAACAAGTCAAAACTTCAGAATTTTACAATAGTTCAAAAGTTGACAAGTTAACTAATGAATCTGTCCTGAGTTTTTAAATCATGTGTAAAGTGTACATGTGCTCTGTCCTAACTCACTGTAGCTTCATTGCAGACTCCACACTTGACCACATGTTGGTGAATTTTGCCCTCGACGCTGATGAGCGACTGGCACACCCTACAGCTGATAACTGGAGCACTGCCACTCTCAGGAGACGTCAGGGGGGAATACGGTGGAGGGTTCTCGCTCATCAACACAGGGGGTTGAGTCAAACTCGGGAACGGAGGAAAACCTAAAAAGGAAGAGATTGCCATTGCAGATTATGATAAACATTCATCCAAGTTTAACTGCACCAAAAGTCAGGATAAAATTAAAATTCATCCTATCTATTATCAAAATGCATGTTAGAGATCTTATTGTGAATGATTTATCCATGTGTGTGTCATTTTTACAACTCACAACTTCAATGCTTTAAATGTTTCATTTATACAGTACATCCACAATTTCTAAACAACATCATTAGTATTATCAGTTTAGCAAAGATACTGGAAATATTGGCTCATAAAATGGCGTAAACATGAAAGTTTCAGTTACTTCTGAAAGTTTAACCTGAACACTGAAACTTTGGGAAGGTGAAACTATTCTCTGTTACCCAGGCCATTAGGATTAACAAGAAAATCAGATTTGGTCTCGAGATCTGCTGAAAGGAGCTTTATAAGGAGACTGCTGGAATGCGCCTAGTAAATCATGTACACATTTGCCTATAATTGTGGGGGCCACATTTTTGAAAATGTGCTGACAAATACAGTGGAACATGTTAAAACTGATAGTCATAAAACCCAATGTCAGTGTGATAAGACTTAAATATTGTTATGATAAAATTTCACCAGCATCACCACATCAGTTAAAAATCGCCACCCCAACATCATCAGCACGCCCTTTAGTAACTTTATATTGGTCCCGCCCGCTCTGCGCAATGTTTGGTTGTGGTCTCCTCAGGCAATAATTTCAGGCTTTCTGAATGGTCCGAGGATGTGCTAATCATCAGTATTTGGGTGTAGCTGGAGTTGGCGGATACGGCAGATTACTGTAAATGTGGACACTGAAACCCCTTGTACAGTCGTCATCAGTCATATGACTAGTTTAAGAAATTATTGCCATGTTATTATTATAATTTGTCGCGGGAAGGCCGATAACAGAACAGTAAACAGACCTCAACAACACTGAACAGTGATGCTCATTCATTCATTAGCTGCGAACAGCCTCTCTGATGGATGACAAAAGTATGCGAGGATTAATTCAGCATTATTTTGTTTGACAAAATAATATAATCCTCCGGACGCATGTGTATCGTATGCAGCTGCATTATATGCGGAGCAGCATATATCTGCATGTATCTGCCTCTCCACTCCGATCCGCCAGAAAACCATCCGCTCAGGTCCTGCCTCCATCATCACCACCAGCATGCAAAATAAAGCACGAATAACCGCACAGAAACTGTACCGAACCTAGATCGTAGTAAATACACTGGTGTGTGTGAGTGAGTGAGTGTGCGCGCGGCCCGTGACAGCGCAGAAAAGCGCCGCGCTCGCTAACGTTACTCACTCTGCGGTTTGTTGGGAGCACCGTGTGAAGCCGCTCCGGGAGACACCCCGCCGTTACCACTGCCCAAAGCTCCATCGCCGAGATCCGAGAGCAACGGGGACCGCTCGCCGTCCGCCATACCGAGAGCGAGGCGTAAGGAGGGGGAGCGGCGAGAGCTTGTATTGTTGTGCTACCGGAGAGAGTGTGTGGAACTCGCCTGCGTCACGCGTACGTCCGCTGCTGTGGCAACGCGTTGTGCGCATCCGTGCGCTCGGGGGGTGTATTGCATGATGCCCATGAGCAATAACGCACGACACGCTGTTTATTCTGTCACTTACAGCCATTTCTAAGATCACTGTATACACAAGAGGTGTGTCTTCTCACAGATGTGTGCAGGCAGAAATGAAGCACATTCTTCTACAGTTTGCTTATAGTAAAATGCCTACAGTAAAAACCAGTAATAAAACATGTATCTGTTCTTTTAGGCTGCTCATTAGAAGAATGTGATCAAATAAAACAGTGCAGTCGTGAATATAAAGATTTTCATCTTAGCCTATGATTAGTGAGGTAGTGTAGTCAGAGACTGCTTTGAAGATTTACCCTGGAAAGAATGACATTAAATAATAGATTTTTTTAATTTTTACTTTCCTGAAATGGAAGAATTTATGGAAACTTTAGACAAAATATTGAAGATAAAAAATAAATAAATAAAAAAGTTAGCATTTTTTTTGTTTTGTATAGTTGATAAATCAGGCTTCAGTGGCTCTCGTGATATAATTTTGCTCAGACAAATATATAATTCGATGCAATCACTGTTATTTGTATGGTCAAAATATAAGTTCTAAGTAATTCTGATAGCATGTAAAGTAAATCAGTGAGATCTTTATAACAGTATAGCGAACAACTTGCATAAAATGCATACACTGTAAATGCCAGTTGTTATTCTATATTTCCGGATATGTCTTATTAAGATGACTTCTAGATACCCTGGACCATAAAACCAGTCATAAGTCGCATATTTGTAGTAATAGCCAACAATACATTGTACGGGTCAAAATTATCGATTTTTCTTTTATGCCAAAAATCATTAGGATATTGAGTAAAGATCAAGTTCTGTGAAGATATTTTGTAAATTTCCTACCATAAATATATCAAAACTTAATTTTTGATTAGTAATATGCATTGCTTTATTTGTACAACTTTAAAGGCAATTTTCCTAACAAATCGTACATCAATGGAATGCTTATTTATTCGGCTTTCAGATGATGTATAAATCAATGTTTCGAAAAATTGATCCTTATGACTGGTTTTGTGGTCCAGGGTCACTTTTATGGTCAAATCTTCTTACTAGCTAAGCCAATACAGTTGTATAATTTATACAGTTTGCTTTAAAATATTATTTGAAAACATAAAGAGAAGCAATCATGAATTAAAAGGATTCACCATTTTATTATGCTTAAACTTACAAGAGAATTAAAAGTTTTATAATACTGAATAACTGAGCAGCAACATATTCTTACACAGGCACCTGTTCCTTTCCACTTGGACTGACTTGATTTGGAAACATTTTATGTTTGTTTCCTGGTTCTATTGTTAATTGATAAATGAGGTAACTCATGGATCATGTTTCATGGGTTGGATACAAGACTGTCAGTGAAAGGCTTCAGAACTGTATCTGTAGAAGTTGTCCACACTGTCTATTCTGAACTGATGCAGCTCATGGTTCAGTCACTCTCTCTGTGTTTCTCTCAGGTCAGGTTGATGCAGTCCATTGGTCTGTTCATGGGCAGTGTGATCTGCAGTTCTTCTCTCTCCACAATGAATCTGGCATTCCCCTCCTGTTTGTGCACTGGGTGAGGCAGGTGAAGGCCCAACTTACTAAAACAAATAAGATACGCAGATATTTACATATGTAGTCAATACTAGATCTAAAATATTTTCCTAATAGTTTACTTACTACTTTGGAGTTCTGAGATCAAGAAATGTCTCTCTCACATCCAGCACCAAATCAGATGCTTTTGTATCTGGCAGTTTAACTCTTACCTTGCATGAGAAAAAAAAAGAGATTTTGTGAGATTAATTTGACAATACAACTTTTAAAAGGAAGATCAGCTCAGTCATTTGAGGACAGTCAAATGCTTTTATTCCAATCAGCCTTTGCTATCTGTTTTTGATGTCAGACCATTTGCCAATCTTATTTTCTGTACCTTTTACTGGAACTACACATAAGCATCAACCTTGTGCACGGTTGACTCGTGTCTTTTCCGATTGCTCTAGTAAGGACTTTACAGCTTTATTTTCTGAATTTCATGCTAAACAGGACATGGACTCATGTTTAAGCAATCTAGATGCTGATGAACACTTAAACTTTTTTAATTTTACCTGTTCTAATATTTTAGATGTTGTTGCTCCTCTTAAGAAGAAAAAACATACGCATAACTCTAAGCCCTGTTTAAATGACACTACTCGTTCACTCAGACAGACCTGTAGAAGGGCTGAACGTAAGTGGAAGAAGGACACATTACAAGTTTCTTATGAAATCCTCAAGGAATCCCTTTCTGCATTTCAGCGAGCTGCTAATGCTGCTAAGCGTAAATACTTCTCTGAGTTAATTTTATGTAACAGTACTAGGCCTAAAGCCTTATTTTCAATTATTGATTCTGTTCTCAATCCCACTATTAATCATTTTCCCGAGGCGTCTGATTGTCTTTGTGAGGATTTTGCGAGATTTTTTAATGATAAGGTCTCACAAATTAAATCTTTACTGCCTTTGTCAAGCTATATTTCCCTTGATGTTCCTTTCTGCTCTTCCACATGGTCTGTCTTTGAGCCTATCACCTTGGACTCTCTTAAAGAGGTTGTTGCTTGTTTAAAACCTACTAGCTGCCCACAGGATGTGATTCCCACACATTTTCTTAAGCAAGTCTTTCATGTTATTGGCTCTGATTTGTTGTCTATCATCAACAAATGAGTCATGAATGACGTAATGCTCACCACTGATACTGGGCAGTCTGTGGCTTTGGTCTTGCTAGACCTTAGCTTCGCATTTGACCTGGTCGATCACAACATTCTCTTATCACGTCTAGAAACATGTGTGGGCCTTCGGGGTACGGTGCTGCAATGGTTTCACTCATATTTGACTAATAGGAGTTACTCTGTCTGCCTTGGGCATCATTCTTCTTCTGTTATACACTTAAGTTCTGGTGTCCCCCAGGGATCTATTCTTGGCCCGGTACTGTTTAACCTCTACATGCTACCTTTGGGTTCTATTTTACATAGGCATGGTTTATCTTTTCATCTGTACGCTGACGACACACAAATTAATCTGCCTATATAGCGTGATGATAAGCTTGCCTTTAAGTCTATATTAGACTGCTTAGACGAACTGAAACTTTGGCTTGCTAGTAATTTCTTAAGTCTTAATGAGAGTAAGACTGAAATTATTTTATTTGGTTCAAATGATCATAGCATTCATGATGTTGATCTCGATACTCTGTTACCATACAGTACCACCTGTGTTCGGAATCTGGGAGTTTTGCTTGATAGCAGCCTTAAATTTGATAAGCAGATAAGTGCTGTGGTTAGGTCTTGTTTCTATCATCTTCGTCTTTTAGCAAAGGTTAAGCCTTTTTTGTCTGGTAAGAACTTTGAAACTGTCATGCATGCATTTGTAACATCCCGACTTGACTATTGTAACTCTTTGTACATTGGTGCCTCTCAGACACGTGTCACACGCTTACAGTTGGTACAAAATGCCGCAGCCCAGCTCCTAAAAGGGAAGCGTAAAAGTGAACACATCACACTGATTTTGATTTCACTTCATTGGTTACCAGTCAAATACAGAATTGATTTCAAAGTCTTGTTATTTGTATTTAAGACTTTGCGGAACCAGGCACCACAGTACTTATCTGAACTACTGCATCCGCCTTCACAGTCTAGATTACTTAGACCTAGGGACTCTGATTTACTATATGTTCCTAGAACTAGACTTAAAAACCGGGGAGATCGTGCGTTTGCGGTCATCGGCCCTAAGTTATGGAATACCCTTCCGGCCTACATTAGATCCACCCAATCTTTGTCAACTTTTAAATCTGCTCTGAAAACTTACCTTTTTTCTGTGACTTTCAATATTCCCTGATTCTCACTGGAATTGATATATTTGATTCTAGCCTTTTCTCCTCTATTTTGTTTTAATTTAATTTAACTTATTTTAGGCTCATGCTTTTATTGTTTCTTTATTGCTCAAATGCTTTGTGTTTTATTGTCTTTTTTTCTGAACTGTAAAGCACTTTGGTCTACACTAGTGGCTTTTAAATGTGCTATACAAATAAATTTGTTGTTGTTGTTGTTGTTTTAATGCACCATCAAAGCCAACTCTATCTCTTTCAGGTAGGAGAAAGATTGTTTCAAACCCCAGCCATTTTTTTCTTTCCTTTAAATCTCATTACTGAATTTGAAGCTTTAGATCTTTGAAACTTTAAATTAGTTAGGAATTTATAGTGTGGAAATCCACAATACTTAGAGTTGGGATTACAACTTCGTCAATATTTCTTAACAGTTGTGCTACTCACTGTGCATTTAAATGAACAGTAACTCTTCAGAAAGTTCCATGCAACTCTTAAGCAAATAGTTCACCCAAAAATGAAAATCTGCTGAAAATGTACTTACCTGCAGGCCAGCCAAGATATAGATGAGTTTGTTTCTTCATCAGAGCAGATTTTGGGAAATTTAGCATTACATCACTTCCACACCAATAGATCCTCTGCAGTGAATGGGTGCCATCAGAATGAGAATCCAAACAGCTGGTAAAAGCATCACAATAATCCACAAGTAATCCTAACATGACTCCAGTCCATCAATTAATGTCTTGTGAAGTGAAAAGTGTTGTGGTTGGAAGAAATCAATTCCAACATCAAGATGTTTAACTTTAAACCATCGCTTCTGGCCAAAATACGAGTCATGTAATTATAAATATTCAGACAAAATGACCTGTTCACTGGAGAAAGTCATTTATATATATATATATATATATATATAGGAATATTTTAGACAAAAAGACGAAAGCAACGGTTTAAAGTTAAAAATGGTGGATTTGTTTTATTACAAACACACAGCTTTTCATTTGGCAAGACATTAATTGATCAACGGAAGTTGTGTGGATTACTTTTGGATTATTGTGATGTTTTTACCAGCTGTTTGGACTCTCATTCTGACGGCACCCATTCACTGCAGAGGATCCACTGGTGAGCAAGTGGTGTATTGCTAAATTTTTCCAAATCTGTTTTGATAAAGAAACAAACTCATCTTGGATGGTTTGAAGGTGAGTAATTTTTGGGTAATTTATTCTTTGAAGTAAATGTAACTTTATTTAATAACCCTAGTAAAGATGCTATTGTATTTGCTGAATGTTGTATTAATGTTTAAGATTTAATGAGTTAATAATACCAGCATGCTGTCACAACACATGGATGAGGGGTCCTTTCTGCTCAAGCCAAGAAACAAATCTTCAGTCCCGACAGACTGTTTCAGCACAATCTCGTACCTAAACAAACAAAAACACACAGTGAGAGGCCAGCTTACTTACAGCTCATATGTGATTCTGTCATGCATGTATTTTGTTTTACTCTGGCTGTGGCCGTGGGTCAGTGAGGTCATTAAAATGTGCTCCCTCAGTCACTTCATCCTCATCCCAGATGTTTTTGCAGTTCTTCTTCACATAGGCATTGCTACCTAGACAGAAGAGAGAGAGATAAGGACACAGAAGGATGCTTTAATATTCTCAAAAGTGAACCCATAAATAGCAGCATGATAATAGCAAAACGTGACAATTTTTAACAAATTCAAAGAAATTATATAACAATTTCAAAATATGTAAATATTTATAATGTAAATAAAAAAACATGAAATCATCTGTTAAATGTTTGTATTATTCTACATATAAAGCTTTTAAATATGTATTATAAAATCTATTTATCTCTCTTTATATATATTACTATATTATTATTTATTACACATTATTGCATTTCATCATTCTATGCTATATAAATACAGTATACCCTCTTTGTTGTTTTTTCCCGAAGGTGCAGCAGAAGAGCCGATATGTCCCGGGCCCATCCTCGCCATGGGCTTCACTTGCTAAAAAAAGGATAATAATTTAGCGACTTAAGTTACATCTTTAAGCAAAAGTTTTACAGTCGACAATGTAAAACAGAGCTTGTTAGAGGCTCAAACCTGGAGATCTTCTTCCTCATCTTCATGGTTTGGGGAGAGCAGAGCAGACAGCGCCTGGAGATCATGCACGGACGCGAGACCCTCCATCTCTGTTATTCGATAAGTTTGGACTGGAAGATGAAGGTGAGTTTTATATAAACTTTCTTTTGTACTTAGTTTGTAAGCCGTCACTAGGCTGCTCTTCCGGGTAATTCGTTTAGCGTTTCCATGGTGACTGCACGCGGCGTATATGAATAACATGGCGTAAAACTTACAAAAACACTATCGACGCAAATCAGTTATCAATTGCGAATTTACAGCTTACAGTGAAGTCTCAACTGAGATCGTTGTATTTTAAAACAATTTTTAACTATTGTACTTCATTTAAAATAATAAAGTATTATATAATTAAAGAATAATTTTAGAACTTTTCTCTTTGCCATTTTGCAGTACTAAGTATCAGACAGCAGATGGCAGGCATATATTGCACATAAAGAAAAGAATAGGTAAAACCTGTATTTTGTAGTTTTCTGGTTTAGTACAGCTTTTTTGAGTGAGCAAACTGACCATGTTTGTGTATATAAATATGGATTTACCTGTGCTTTTCTCTAAAAAAAACAACGAAAATTTTTCCTGCACTTGTCTTTTTATACAGGTAAATCCAACCACTAGAGGGTGGAGTTGGTTTATTTGATTGCAGGCCTACTGGAATAAAGTTGACTTTATTTGTGATCAGGCAGCGGAAATGTACAGATGGTGTTGGATTAATGCTTCTTATGAATGTCAAGAAAAACAGATCATTAATTTGTTCAGAGTCGTCTGTTTAAAATATTACTTTTATTTATTTTAGTTTTTCTATGCCAGTTAAATAATGAGAAGTCAACATATTTTGGCGTCAGTTGTCTTCTCAAAGCATGCTGCCATGTTAATTTTAGATGAAGATGTTGAGTTGATGACCGAATATTTATATCAAGTCACTTGACCTGAGTATTTGCAGAGACCCACTTTTCAATATTCTTCTGAGAAATTAGGTTCACTCTCTCACTGTCCCTCTCTGCAGCAAAATCTCTATATCCCCCCAGGATACTAATCCTAGTAGCAAACCATCAAAACATAATTTAAGATTATTTAAACGGGTCATGACATGGATTTTTTAATTATTTTAATATGTTCTCTGAGGTTTACTTATAATGATAAGTTAATTAAAAATAAATAAATATGTGGAAAAATGATTATTTTCAACCCTCTTTCTGACCATCTATCTAAAATGACCTGTTTTAAGGGGTGGGCTCTTTAAGGCTTGTCAGTAATGGACCACTGTTATAATTGGCTAACGACTAACGTCATTGCATAGGAAACAGTATCAACGCCGCCTTTTCAACATATGTCTTTGTGAACTTTCCATGACATCGTGCCTCGTTTATAAAACAAAATGCTCTGAACAATCCTCTGACACGATCTGGGGTGCCATTAAAAATAAACTATCCACTTACGCTGGGATCCTTCTGAGTGCGTGGACTGTGGGAGAAAGCGAACGTGCATCTATATACTGTATCCAGTGTGGACAAGATAGCAGCAGTGATTGTAATTTCTATTTGCTTTTGATGTGACGTGACACTCGCATTCAGCGTAATCAAGTGTCATCCATTAAGTGAAAAATACAAAGAGGGTTTGGTGAATATGGTGAGAAGATGACTATTCGTCAATGCCTTGTTCTGGAGGCAGTGTTTATGCAAATGGATGCATCCCTGTGACGTCACCTGGCACCTTGGATCCAAGCAAGTGGTTTTCTAAAGGTTATTACATAAATGCTTTTTTATTGATGATGAGGACATTTTAAGTTATGAAACTGGCAGGTTGTATTAAGCATACAAACACCTCTTCTATGTCAAAAGATCAAGGGAAATTTGGTTTCTCATGTCATGACCCCTTTAAGAAATGTCATTTTTATTAAAGAAATCCCCATCCCCATTTTGAGACGTGTGCGTGCCATGTCTATTAGCCCGCATCAGTCAGGGAAACTGATTGTGTGTGTGTGTCTGTAAGCATGTGTGGAGGTTTACTAAGTCATTGTCACAGCTGAATTTGTTGCCTGCAGCAGTTATAAGGGGATCTGTCAAGCTAGTTATCAGTATTCCATTCATGTACTTTCTCTCTCCACTTCCAGATCTTTCTCTCTCTGCGGTATTCTTTCTTTATGGTCATAGATCTCTTTCTGTTTCCCATATTTTTCACAAAAAGATTATTCGGAGACTCTCTCGTCTTTCCTCAGCCCCTCAGTCTTCTTACATGTACACTCTGTAGAGAACCGTTCACTGTCTTATTCTGCCATTCTCAGCATTCCTAAATTAAATTGCTGTTATACCACTGTGAGTCTACATCGAGAACTGATCTGAATTTCAATGGAAATCCGTTTGAGTCTGAATAGTGCATCTAAATTTGCAAACAGATGTATTTGAATTTGAATGCAGTCATTTTGGAGATTTGGAGATCTGTTGAAGCTGTTGTGTTTGAGGTTGCTTAAAGGAGATTTCTGTACGTACTGAGTCTGTATTGGAGTACAAATCTGTTTAATTGAGTCTGAATTCAAATGCAAGACCATTAAAGCTTGAATTCAGAACAAATCTGTTTATGTAATTATGAATTAAGAACAAACCTGTGCGTGTAAGTCTACACACTGAGAACAGATCCATGTAAGTGAGTCTGAATTGAAAACCATTCTACATAGAGGAGTCTGAATTGAGAACAAATCTACTTAAGCGAGTCTAAACTGAGAGCAAATCTATGTAGGCGACTGTCAATTGAGAACAAATCTATGCAGGCGAGTCTGAATTTAGAACAAATCTGCGTAGGCGAGGCTGAATTGAGAACAAATAGTCGTAGGCGAGCTTGAACTGAAAACAAATTTTTGTAGGTGGTCCTAAACTGAGAACAAATTTACATAGGCAAGTCTGAACTGAGAAAAAAAAGTCGTTTTAAACTAGTCAGAATTTAATTATGTCATATTTAAGACAGTCTAAATTTTGGTCTGTTAACATGTTTTTGTGATTCTGAGATTGAGATTATTTAAATAAGAAGGAGGAGGAGGAGCACACTGAACAAAAACTCACATAGAACAAAAAAATGAGAGCATCATCTAATAGAAAAGGCTGTTATCATTGTGTAGAAACAGAGGTTACAAGAACCATGCTGCGCCATCTCATATGTGTGTTCTGGCTGAAATTCTCTTCATACCATTCCACTGTTGTCAGAAATATGGCCGAAGCTTTTCCCAGCTTATCCACAAAGGAGCTGGCAGTCAGCGTTGATGCCAGACAGCGCCAGAACCCATGCAAGAGCTGATTTTGTTATCTAATTAACAAATTACCAAGAATAATGCTGTGTCATAACCCGGTGCTATTGAAAGCTATGTGTTTAGATGTTCATTTCTGGAATTAAGGAAGTAATTGAGTTGTAGATCCAGCTGCTGCTGCCACCTGTGTGTCAGGGTTTGTTTTTGTGTGAGCATATGTGGGTAGTTACCCAGAGATTTGGGATTTTTTCTGACTACAGTGACACAGGGAACATGAGGATTTTAGATGACTTACAATTCTATCTCCCATTGTTCACTGTAATGCCATGAAGTCAGAAAACCCATGACTGGATGGTACTAAAGGATTACAATTCCATGTGTGATGTCCTGTATTTGGATTGGCCTGAGCTGGCCGCAGCTGTTTGCACAGACTGATAGCTTTGTGTATTCATATAAAACTGCCAAGGTGGAAAAGTTCTCACATCTTTATGACCGCATTGCATATTTAGGTGAGTTTCAGCAAAATGTACCTGTACAAGGCAGCTTGCAGCGACATTCACGTCCCTAGGCAGAGAAGTGCTCAGCGTTCTGAGAGAACCCCGGGCCGCTTCATCCAGAGACAAGGGACAGGATTGAGCTCACACCACACAGCAGGCTGTCCCCACTGGGAAGGCAGATCCAACTCTACCCTGGAGCTGCAGCAGCTGGAGCATTTCTTGCAGATCCATGGGTACTCTTTACTGGAATCAGTAGGCGCCAACACCAAAATGATCTACAGGTACATATTAGTTTTTACATATTACTTAAAAGCATTTTATATGACATAGGAACATAAGGTTATCCTTAATGTGGTATAACTAGCTTGTGAGAAAGTGTCAAAATTGACTGCAAACAAATGTGGAAAGTGGAAACTTGCTGACTTTTTTTATATCAACAACATATATTAGCATGTTCTTTGCAAAATGTCACTCTTAGATGATCACGTAGAATCCAAATAACGTTTAGAGGCTGTTTGACCGAGGCAGAATTTTCTGTACTGTATGCTATCCTGAACTTACACCACCATTCAAAAGTTTAGGGTCAGTAAGATTTTTGAATGTTTTTAAAAAATGTCTCTTATGTCCATCAAGGATGCGTTTATTTTATTAAAAATGCAGTAATATTGTAAAATATTATTACAATTTAAGAAATTACAGTTCTGTTTGAATAAACTTCCTTTGAATAACTTTAATATTAATGTAACTTTAAAACATACTTTTTCAGCATGAAATATTCCAGTCTTACATGATCCTTAAGAAATCTTTCTAATATGCTGATTTGGTGCTCAAGAAACATTTCACATTATTATCAGTTTTGAAAACCATGGTGTGCTGATTAATTTTTTTGTTTAAATCAAAAAATATTCTTTTATGAATAAGAAAGTTTAATACCTCACTGGATGCTTCAATTTACGTATTAATTAATTTCTTAAAAAAAAATACAAAACCTTACCAACCCTAAACTTTTGAAAGGTAATGTATTTCCTGAAACCTGTTTTGAATTTATTAATTTCAGCTGTTGTTTATACATTTCCTATAACTTTGTACACTGATATGAATTTAAAAAGTATGTGCAGTAAAATTATTTAATTGGCTTGTTAGTTCTGAAAAATTAACTTTTCTCACCTTAAAAATGTCTCCTTCAAGAGAAACAAATTAAATTTACTTCAAGGGATAGCTCACCCAAAAATGAAAATTCTGTCATAATTTACTTACCTTCATGTTGTTCTAAACCTGTATGGATTTCTTACTTCTGCAGAACCCAAGAGAAGATGTTTTTAAGCAACTTTGGGATCCAAAAACAACATTAGAGCTTTTTTCATATTTTTTATATTCCACAGAAAAAAAAAGAAGTCATACAGGTTTGGAGCAACCTGAGAGTCAGTAAATGATGGTGGAATTTTCATTTTTGGGTGAACTATCCTTTTAAAGAAAAGTAAATAGGTAAATCGGTTTATAGTTGAAAAGTGTACAAGTGTTCAGTTTCAACAGTTATTCAAGTACAAATTATCCAAAAGAATACTTTAGGACAGAAGTAGAATTCGATTACTCAAGTACATCCCTGATTTTATGAACGGCCCATTCAACATTGGTTCATTTTTGGAGTCATGTTTTTGAACTGTTATCAGCTGCGGTTTGTAATATTAATTTACTAGCACACTTATTCATCATACAAAATAAATTACGTGACCCATAACGGCTTACACAAGAAAATTAGCACATTAAATGAACCATGCATTCAGTATCTGTTTGAGTAAATGAAGCAGTTGGGATTTACAGTAATAGAGTTCACAAAGCAGGAAAAACCAGGTAAAACAGCTATTCAAAAGCATGTTTGCTGCTTTTCAGTTACATTCTTGACATGTTTATTGTATATGTAGACACTTTGCATTTTTAGAGCATGTCTTTTGGAATGAAAGGACAAGAACCCATACTGTATAATCAGTGCGTGAAAGCATGTGTCAAAGATCAAAGGTTTTGTTTATGAGTAGAAACACCAGTATGAGTCAGAGGTGTTATTCTAGCCATCGAAGGAGGGGCTACCGCTGGGTAAAATAAAGCTATTAGCTCTGATTAGCAGCCAGCTTGATCTGCTTTGACTCACACTGTTTTTTTTATGCTAATGACTAGCAATACAACTAATCCCATATGACAGCTGGGATTATTCTGAGGGGAAAGAGGGAGAGAGATGAGGGTTAGGTACAGAGCTGTGCAGAAGGAAAAGGTCATTATGTAGACAAAATGTAAATCTGTTCTTACATAATCCTGTCGTATTTGATGTAGAGGTGAAAAGCATATATTATCAATTATAGAGGTTCTGTACAACTAATTGTCATGGCCAGTGACTGACAAATTCATACTGTGAGTACGTGCCATGCTGAGGCCTGTTACAGCCTATTAATAATGTGTCCAACAGTCCAAAATAATATTCTTTTTATTTTGTTATTCTGCTTTCTTACTTTAAAGGCATAGTGCACCCGAGAATGAAAATTCAGTCATCATTTATACACCTTCAAGTTGTTCCAAACCAGTTTGCGTTTCTTCTGTTGAACCAAAAAGAAGATCTGAACAGCTGATGGTCCCTATTGACTTCCATAGTATCCACCCCCCTCCACCGCCCCCCGCCCCCCATATTATGGAAAACAAAATTGGTCATCAACTTGATGCTGAGTAAATTATGACAGAATTTTCATTTTTGGGTGAACTATCCCTTTAATACATGATAGCAAGTTAGCCTTCCTGAATTAAGTCTAATATTCATAATTAATTATTAGTCAAATATTATTATAATGAAGTTTTTTAATTATTAAATTTTTCAGGGTAACTCATTCCAGTATATCACACTGATATAAAAAATAAATATTTAATTTTAAACAACTATTTTCTGTTACAAATTGCATTTTTAAAATGCATACATTCTAATTCAAATCTTCAAAACTGTGTACCATCAGAGTGACTTTGATATTTAAACTTAAAAAAAAAACTTACAGTTGAAATTATTATTAGAAACAAAATAGTAAAAATTGCTTAAAAAACTAACATTGACAGTAGCAAATTTACTTTATAATATTAAGTCATATTCAAAATTCTAAATATATTTATGTTGTATTAATTAAATAATTATTCTAATTATTATTTTTTTTAATTATAGAATAGAATTCTACAATTCTGCGTGCAATGTGTCTGTGTTGTTTTGCTCTTATCAAAACAAATATGCCTTTACCTGTTGAAATGTAGTGAAATGAAGTCTATAATAGGAAAGAATTTTTAAAAAGAGCCAACAGAATTAGATTTTAATATCAGCCGACTAAACTCGGTTTAGAAGGCTAAATGGTCCCCCCAGCTCCAGTTCCAATGGTTGTATCTATTTCATTTCACTATCTTCTACTGCAGCCCACATCAGATTTAACTGTGTTTTTAAATCAGTGACTTTCTTGACTGTTCTTAGTGAGGAGAAACTTATGATAATGTTATCTGGATAAACTAAGACGTTTAAAATGAGGGAGCGATGTCCTCGGAGGGCTCTTGCAAAACCATGTTTGACTAAACTAATTTCCTGTTAGAGCTCTTTATTTGGACGAGAGCGTAATAAAGTGGGTGATCTCTGACTGAGTCTCATTATCAGGGGGACGTTTAGAGAGATCTTTGTCTCAGGGTGCCAGAATAGTTTTTCCATCAGGGGACGCCAAAGTGTGACAGTCTCAGATTAAGCTCTCTTAAATGACACACTTACACTCAGTTAAGACTGTCAGAGAGAGTTGGGCTGCGCAGCTGGTCCTGGAGGGCCCCTGCACTGCAGAGTTTAGCTCCAACACCTTTGTGGAATTTCAGTCCATGTCTGTTTGCTTTGAGGTCGTGTATATCTGTACTTCGTAAAGTTTAAACATTTTAAATGCAAAAGTCTCAAAAAAATGTTTCCGTAAATTGGCCACTTACATTATATTTATATATTACTTTTACTTAGTCTATTTTTGCTCTGACAGCAAAGCCACAGCAGAATCATAACAACATGCAGTACTTTTGTTAATGAACTACTTGTTTGCGTGAATTACTTGATGACTCACTGATAAGGACAGTCACTTGTTTCGTTGCTAAATGAATCACAGTTCTCGAACGAATTGTTTAAGTAAATGATTTCATTACTCACTCATAAAGGCAGTTAGCCTACTTATTTGGTTATTGTTTATTTCAATATTATTTATATACTATTATATTTTGAGTAATCTTTTTTATATTTTCAATTTTCCTTTTAATTATATATTTAGTTTTAATCATTTTGTATCCTTTTGTCATTTTGTATTTTTTATATTTCTTTTTACTTCTATTTTTTAGTTTTAATAATGTTAGTTCTTATTGTACTTCATATATAGTACTTATTTGTTTCAGTTAGCTATTCATATAAGTCTGGTTCTAATCATATATATTTTAATTTCAGCTTTGTTCAGCTGTATATATATATATATATATATATATATATATATATACATATATATTAGTGCTGTCAAATGATTAATCGTGATTAATTGCATCCAAAATAAAAGTTTTTGTTTAAATATTATATGTATGTGTATTTATTATGTATACATAAATACACACATACGGTATATATTTTGAAAATATTTGCATGTATATATATTTATATTCTTATATTTTATATTATATATAAATATATTTAATATATAAACATAACATATTTTTCTTAAATATATACATGCATGTGTTTGTATTTATATATACATAATAAATATACACAGTATACACACATATATTATGTAAACAAAAACTTTTATTTTGGATACGATTAATCGTGATTATTCGTTTAACAGCACTAATATATATATACACACACACACGATCTCTAGCTGGAGTGCGCATGAGCTCCTCTATCGAGGCACTTCATGTATATATATATATATATATATATATATATATTAGTGCTGGCAAATGATTAATCGCGATTAATCACATCCAAAATAAAAGTTTTTGTTTACATATTATATGTGTGTGTACTGTGTATATTTATTATGTATATATAAATACA